>JAODLI010000321.1:0-12119 GCA_027575585.1 Percopsis omiscomaycus | reverse complement strand
ATTTTTTGTGGTATTTATGGAATGTACTGAAATGTTTACTTTCACATAGGTGTCCTAGAGAGGTGTTCATGGGACACTGATGACATGCTTTCGTTAAAACACTTAGAAAAGTGGTAAACACAGGCCTTCCAAGTGGCCTACAATAACACTTGCAAGAGTTACGATTACAAGAGTTTATACTTCTAAAGATAGGCTTGAGCCTAGCGGCCGTAGTCTGTTGAGTTTGTTTACTCAAGAACATTCTCTCTCTTTCTCTCTGTCTGATATGTCTGCCTCTCGGACTTCTCTGCGTCCGTTCATTTTCACCTTTGTCTCGGTGTACTTAGTAATTATAGAATGGTGTTATGCAAGTTATGTAGACTAATGGGTCTGATCAAAGCCATTGATAAAAATGGTCAGAGCACACAATATTGCAATACAAATGAAATAATGCTGCTATATACATCACCACTTTCAATCAGTACAAGGAGCAGATAGGGGTCAGGCATTTTGCTCAAGGATGCTTACAGGTAGGCCAACTAACTCCGGGGCTCAAACCCATGATCTTCTTGCTGGGAGTTAAACACTCAGACCACTAGACTATCCTGCCCCACAATATCATATCATATTATTGCATCTGTTATTTGAAATAAATCAAATCAAATGACAGTATTTAGGATGGGACCTCTTTTGGACAATAGTTCAAATATGTTCCATGTTCCAGAGGTATTAGATCAAGGACATAGAAGACACAGACTGGATAGCTACCCATCACTCTATTTGTGTCCCTGTCTCCCTTCCATCTCCGTCTGTCTGTCCATACCCCCCTTTTTTCTCTCTCTCCCTCTTATTCCCTATCCGGAAATGGCCCGGTCCATGTTCTGGTAAACCTTCAATGGAAGATGCCAGCTTTTTAAGCGGAATGTTCTATTTTGGCCAGAGAATGGGGTGTTGCAGTGAGGGTTAGCGTAGCCACACTGTGGGCTAACGCCAGCGCCGTCCCCGGGCATTTATTCACCCAATTCCTCTCCATCTCTTCTCCTCCGCGACTCGTCCTCCCAAACTCCCCTTCCACCTCTCCATTCCTCGCTCCGGCTCTTTTGCGCCACATGCGCTTGAAGCTGTCCGTCACAAAGCAGTAAACAACAGGGTCCAAGCAGCTGTTCAGGCTGCTCAGGGTCACTGTGATGTGATAGGCCAGCACCTCCCTCGCCCCCTGCCCTCGCTCCTCTCCTCCGAGCTTGACCCGGAAGTAGACCAGGACCTGCCGCACGTGAAATGGCGTGAAGCAGATGGTGAAGACCACCAGGACGGTGGCTAGAAGCCTGATGGCACGTGACCTCCTAGCGCGGCTCTGTTGAGGCATCAGGCGGTGGTTAGCTCGCAGGAAACAAGCTACACGCAGCGTGAAAATCACAACAGCTACCAGCGGAAGGAGAAACTCTAATACAGTAAGGTAGAAGAGGGCAGGGATGAGTACGCAGGAGGAGCTGAATTCTAAGGCCGTCGTCTGCAGACAAGAGAAAACACAATGTGAATGAATATTTAAATAAAATAATTTGAATATCCACAGTTGAACAGGATTTAATATAATTTTGATTGAATTATGTGTGTCCTCTGTCTCTCTCTCTGCCCCAAGCCTGTAGAGTGAGAGGTAGAGAAGGAGTAACTTGGGAGGATTGCAAGTCACTAACACTAGCACTAACTGGTTTCAACCACAATGGTAATTCTGGACACAAATTAAGTAGTGTACCTTTAAAATAAAGCAATATCTTTTAACTGCTATTAACAGCCATATTGAAATTGGAATCTTTTTCAACCATTGCGACCGTCTCTCGCCAGAATATAATGCTTACATTTAAAATAAATTCTTAAGACCAAATTCTGACAATGTTTATTGACAAAAAAGTGTGTCTGTAATGTTTTTTGTGGGCTAGTTAAGATGTAGGCCTAGTGTCTGATAAATCATGAAGGAGTTCTCTGCTTTACAATATTGCATTTAGAAATATTGTAAAATACATAAATCACCGTCTATATGTAAAGGACTAAATGTAGAAGTGTAAAAGAAACATGTTTAAGGTGATTTGTTTCTGATTGATTTGGTCGCGTGAACTACTGTTTCTTTGCGCTGCATGCAGACTATCAAGCCTAATGAAGCTAATAAGAATTCCTAACATAAGTGTTTAATGTGTGTAGAGTTTTACTTTAAGATTAGGAGAGAAAGACAATCTGGCTGGAAAACATTTAAACAACACTTCACGTATCTGAAGAAAGAATGTGAGGATATTTATATTACACGTTACTAAACTACATGTATTGGACATGTATTGGAGGTGTACTTTATACAGTGCGTGAGAACATGCATGCATGCATTTAAATGTGTTCTTGCATCACATGAACGTGAATGTGTAATGTAGTGTGTGTGTGTAAGTGTGTACCTGGAAAGAATAGGTGACCACTACTGCAATGAACCACACGGCGGCGCTGACACACCGAGCCCCACCTGTGGTTCTCCAGCGACTGAGTGTGCTGGAGGCATGGACAACTGCAAGGTACCGATCTATACAAATACTGGGAGATGGGTGCGGTGCAGAGGAGGGATATAAAACCAATGTTAACGTCTCCATTAACAATGCATGGAGTAGAGGGAGGCCAATTGATAAAGAGAGAATGCAAAAACACAAGAAACCCCCGAAATAACCCATCAAGGCCTATAGGAGGTGAACAGATGAATAAAAGGGAAGAATGCCAGATCTTCACTTCAGTATTGATAAACCTAGAAAAGGTTTCTGGACAATGGAAGAAAGGAGGACAATAAGAAATAAATAAGGACGACAAAAAAACAGCGCAGTGACTGAAAACAAGTTTGTAAAATGAGCACATTGTATTCAAATTCATAGGGGGGGGGTAAGAAACAGGAAGGAGACAGCTTGGCTACCGACCTGGTCAGAAAGAGGATGCTGCAGTACATGTTGACAAAGTAGCTGAACGTGTGCACGTAGGAGCACGCCACGCAGCTGCCGCCGCTGTAGTAGAGCGCTATGCGCGCGGGCAGCGACAGCGCCACCAGCAGGTCGGCCACGGCCAGGTTGATGGTGTAAACCACAGGCGCAGAAGGGTGCGTCGACGCCCCACAGAAGACATACAGGGCCAGGCTGTTCAGGACAACGCCCACCACCAGCATTAAACAGTTACACACCTGCGGGACAGGTGTACACACCGCAGGATATTGGATGGAATGGGATTTCCATTTTGTTTGTGTTTGGCCTGGTTTTGTTTGTCTATCTTGATGTGATTAGAAACTTTCACATTTAGCTGCCTGTGTTACAGTAAAGGGCTGTGAAATAACATGGCTGCAACTGCAAAACACAGTAAGACAGCCTCATATAAGCCTAAAAGGCTACAGCAGATGAATACAAAAATGAACAATGTTTGGCACTTTCAAAAAATACTATTAAAATAATTTGTCACTGACATCTCGGAAATAATAGGCCATGGGTTTAAAAATCACTGAAATGTAATATGTGAATGGTGAGCTACTCATACTGTACTATTAGCCCAGTTGGTGTGTATTTCTATTCTACAGATAGAAATACACAAATAATACACCTTACCATGAGAGAGACCCAGACAGCATGGAAGTCCTGGTAGAGCTGGGCATCCAGGTGGGCCAGCCTATGAACATATGGCGGCCCCCACTGATGGTCCCAGCCACTGCAGTTAGCGTGGTCAGGGGTTTGGGTGGGGAGGTGAGGCACACTGAAGAGGAAGGAGGTGAAGTTGGTATGGTTTTCCATGGGGGAAAAGGTTTCCTGTTGTTTCCTTAGAAGAGGGCAGGACAGACAAATGACATTCAACATTATAATCTTTGGGGTCTCAAGAGTGGAGCTCCTCAGAACCCTAAAATGAAATATTTGATTCAAATTTGGTAAGAAACTATTGCTACATGGTTGGAAAACATGGGAAATGGAGGTCCAGGTTCAAATTGGGTGGAGTCCTCCTTTAAATATGACATTTCTTTACAGCACTTTGTTGTGATTTGAAGGAGCGGCGAACGTTTCTTGTTCTCAATGTTTAGGAATTTGCCAACTGACTCAGGAAAGACTGCTTAACCTTCCGTACAAGTAGCCAGACGTAGTGATGGAAACACAAGGCAGTCTTCTATCATTTACCCCACATGCCTGGTTATGATTATAGAGAATTTATTGTAATTGTAATATATTGTATTGTAATGTTTGCTCACTTGAAAAGCACTTTGTAACTATGTTAATGCTGATTTATATACAAATACACACACGGCCACATACAAACCTATGCGCGCGCACACACACACACACACACAGGTACATCAACACTAAGAGAAAGCACTGTGACTAGGAGATGAAAAGTGTTCAACATTAGCAGGAGTTAATCCACAGTGGGAGACTTTAAAACCCCTCATTTTATAAACAATTTGTTCTTCTACCGCTGAGCTCCTTTTAAGATGACTGACTGTATTTTAATACATTCATAGTAGGGATGTGACATTTTTACCAAATCAATGTAGCTTTGTAAGGGACATGAGTCACATGACATCTTCTTTCATTTAATTACAACATGTGTTTATATTCAACACATGTGAAGCTATTCAACACAACTTTGGCACATGTTGTGTTACACGCAATATATATTGCTCCTAGCTAGCTAGCTAAAGACAGCTGTGATGAAAAGAACACCTCCTGTCCAAGGCTATAGACTTGTTACTCCTAAACCTAAAGTAGGTTTTTAACTAAAATGCAATGCTTAGTTTTTTGCTCATACCTATTTATTTTGTGAATAAACTGTCATGTTTAACAATTTTCATTGTTAAAGGAACAAGTATACATGATTGTCTGATAATTTATACTTGCTTGGAGGGTCTCACATGTTATAATTAAACATGTTATAATTATTTTATATTTTGCATGTTACAAAAATTATAACCGGTCCAAATGCTTGACCTGCACTTTCTTACTTCTTAAAATTGCTTCACTGAAATCAGTAATCCCTGAGCGAGGTACATTCAATTTGTTAATAGAAACAGACCCATTTGGTTATGATAAAGGTGTCACTCTCCTTATAAATACAAGAGATAGATGAGTTCCTATCTGTCAGCACAGCGCTCACTGGGGATCTTTCCACTGCTGGAGACAGCAGGAACATGGCTAGCAGCCTAGATTTACATTAGCTTCTCCGCCCTCCATCGCATTAAAGGTAGACTCCCCGATTGCATTATAGAACACTAGATTTCCTCCCCAGCTCACTGTTTACGTTTAGAAACACAGATGGAGGAGTAGAGAGGAGCGTGAGTGGGGGGCATGCTCTTTCAAACCAAAAGAATGTTTTTGTAATACCAGTTTCAGTGACAACAGTATCCAGACACAAAAATAGGAGGGTAACTAAAAGTGTAAATTGTAAATTAAATGCTGTTTAGCCCTACATTCAGTTATCCTATATTTCAGTTCAGTTGTTGTTCATTGTGTTATTCGTAACACTTCTAAAAGGCCAGTAGAAGGAAGTATAATGTATATGTGGCTTTGGCTGAAAGTTTAACTGAAAGTATAATTGTGCGCAGAAACTTCACAGCATAATTAAATAACAATTTCCCAGCTATTATCACTCTCAACTACTGTCAATGTCAACTTATGTAAGGCTACCACAGTGGAAATATGTGAATGTGAGCTGAATCACATTACTGTAATACTGCGTAAAATGAAATGGCACACTTTCGTTGTTTTAAATGTGTTATTCTCATCTTACCTGTTCAAGTGCAGCGTTCTAATTTCTTCAACTAGCTAAACTTTCTTCATTTCAGAAGAGTCAATGGCGAGAGTGCGCGAGGAGGCCGAATTGGGATTCGAAACCATACAGTCACAGTGGTCAAGTGGTTAGTCCGTCAGAACAGGGATGTGACCAGCGGTCGGTCTATGCTTCCCTTTGTTGCACTCTGATTGTCGTTCTCCCACTTTCTTCTCTTTCTCTATCTCTTCTTCTTGGTCACTTGGTCTGTTCCTTAGAGAAAATTAAATGCAACAGAATAATAAGAGAGTTGAACAGAAGAGCTGAGTGGCATTAAAAAAGAGTGGAAGATGTTGTATATGTGTTCTCTTTTTCTCTATTAATTCCCTATTGGCCCTGTCTCTCCCTCTCTTGCCCTAATCCTCCTTGTTCTCCTCCCTTCCTTTTTGTCTCTCTAACTTCCCTCTTCTTCCTTTCTTACTCTGTTCTCTTTGTTAACAATGTCAGTGTGCATTTCTTCTGTTCTATCTTTGCCTACCCCTCACCTCCCCTTTCTGCTTTCTCCCCTTTCCTCTCAATATCCCCCTCCTTCTCTATTTCTTTATATAACAATCTACAATGTTTTTAAGTAAACATATGGACATTCCCGGAGAAATGACAAAAGTCAAACAGCAGTGATTGGTCCACTGACTGAACAGTTTCACCAAAGGGGCAGTTCAATTGATTTATTTAAAGCTGTCCCTGGGGTGGTCCAAAAGTGAGGATATATATTTTACTAGCTTTGTTAGTATCTTTATAAATACTTTGGTCATTTGGGGAGGGGGGTTGCCTACCAGACAGGCAATTAGACAGGTTAACGATCAACGACCACACAGACAGACCTGTACTAGACAGACTAAGCGATAAAAAGCTATGCATGAAAGACAACATATATAAAAAGGACACACACACAAACTGTGACCTCTAGAGGGTGGAGAGTAGGGGGTCATATACGGAGAGTGTATTTTTGAGTAAGGCAGCACCTCATAAACCATTGTGATATAAATATATATAAATTGAAAGCTGGTTTTGATTACTACACCAGGATTCTGTTTGTGTGTGTGTGTGTGTGTGTGTGTGTGTGTGTGTGCACGCACTGTCCCCAGTACATGTAAACTAAATGTCAACCAAACTGCTACATATGCAGGCGAGGCCAAATAATATAGAATAAATGAAACGAACTGGCAGAAAAATGGCTTGGATTAATATGTGATGTCACCACATGCAAGGCTGTTTAAGTGCATGGTTAATGTTTAACTGAAAGTTACTCATCTTTTAGAAATATTTTTGACTGATTTTTGGATCTGTTTTAGCCCAGCTTGTTTAAAATTCTGACTACAGAAAGGAAGGATATTCTTCTTGACACTTTGGGATTTAGTAGACATTTGTCAGCTTTGGAAAGAGCACTCAAATATGCAGTACTTTATACATTCCTATACGTACATTCTGGCATGTCACCTTGTACTGAACTGAAGTCAGTAATGTGATTGAATAATGCTAGATAAATTCTAAATAAAGATAAATATAAATGTAGGCAATTCATTTAAATTACAATGCAGTATAAAATAAGTATTTCTATATGAATTAAATAATTATATCAATTCATAATTTAAGATATTTAGTTATTGTTATTTTATCTTCAGAATTACAGGTAATGATGATGTTTTCTGTACCCAATAGAAACTAATTCTTCATTGTTGCTGCCTGCAAGTCAATGTCAACAAATAACCTTTTTCTGTATTAATGCTTGGAGACTGCTCTTTTGTTATTGTTATAATCTGTTATATAATTTGGGATACTTTTGTTTTTGCACTATAATATTTCCCCCTATTTCACAGGGCACCTCGAGTAGAAGAAAGGGAATAATACAAATTTACCATAGCAACCATAGATATGCATCTATGACAGCACTCTCTGGCAACTATTACATAGCAACACGTCAATATCGAATTTTGCCTTTCAGTGTCATATTTAAAGCCGAATTGATCATGTTAAGGAATTGTATAAGAAGAATCAATGCTTTTAACCAATAGCGGAATAAAATAATATTGTTTTGTATCACACGGAACTATTAGGACCAGACACGAAATCCACAAACATACGTAACGTTAGCAACAGCATTGATAGACCAAACACACACGTCTTTAGGAGCTGAACACAATATTGCACTGAAGCATGTTTAAAAACACATTTCAGAGTGGATTTTTATCTATTTTATACAGCATTGGAAGCAACCCGCTGCAGATATGGGATAAAAAGGTAAGCAAAGACTAAGCTTGAACGAGTCTGACTCTAGAGTAGCTTCCGTACTGTAGCTAGCCATGCTCTAAGTAAAAGCCCAGACTTGTTTATCTGTCATATCCTTATACTGTTGTTGTAGTTTTTACGATACTATTTTAAGATTCTTACAATGACAACCCTCTTAACACGTTGTCGTGTTTGGAGCGAACCTGTAGTTAAAGACGCAGATTTAGATCATTGTGACTATTGATCTATGCAAGAGCTTCAGTAACAGGTAGCAGCCTGGATAATGGGTGGGTAATAAAATGTGGAAAGAGTACTGAATTATCCTACTCAAGTAGAAGTACTGACCGAAAGATCTTCTCAATCAGAAGTTAAAGTACTTATGAAATCTGAAGGAAAAATATGTTAATGTGAGGTGTGAACGCACCCAGCACACACTGAGATCACAATGTGACCAGAACAGCCAGACCACGTCGAGGTCTACCATTAGAGATGTTGCCATACCGTTTATGTGGGGTGGGCTGTGGGAGTATTTAAACCACGGGGTTAAATTGTCAAAAAATGATACGGTTACCGGTATAAAATAAACATATCGCGATAGGTTTTCACTATATCGCTCACTTCTACAGTACAGTAGCTCACACTGGGATCAGATCTCAGACAGTGAGTTCTCATTAGGGAGAAATCACCCACCCGCAGTATGGCAAACTCATGGAGTTAATCCAAAGAATCCTATGACAAATAGACGTCGCTGGAGATTAAGTATCAAGATCACTGTATTGTTATGGTCCTACTGGGGTTCCTATAGGCAAGCGTGTCCACTTCCTGGGTTACAACTCACTGGAATAAAACAGAGGCTGAAAAGAATATATTCTCTCTTTTATTATTTAGCCAGTAAACCCTTAAACCTGTTTGTATTTGCATATTGTGCATTTTTGAAATTAAGCCCTATTTGATGACTGGTGCCAGGGGAAGCCAGACAATCTTTTTTGCAATCTTCATTTTATATTTTTTAAGCGAAATATATAATTTAAAAGTGACTTATTATTATTATTATTATTATTATTATTATTATTATTATAGCAAAGTACTGTAAAAAGCTAGGCCTACTAAATTACAAGTAAGAAGAGCAGACTACTTTGTTACTCGTTAAGAGCTGTTGAGCACAGAGCTAAATGTTGCATGTCTGCCCACAGGTCAGAAATGGACATATCAAGAGAGTCACAGACAACGACATTCAGTCCTATGTGTTGGAAGTAGAGGGGTCAAATGTCAGGTATGTTGGGTTTTATCTTCCAGTTAGAAATGATTAACTCATCACATTCCAACCCATTCAAGGTTTTCTTGTCTTGTCACTTCAGCACCACCTATATAACGTGCCCTGCAGACCCCAGAAAGACACTGGGCATCAAGCTCCCGTTTTTGATAATGATCATCAAGAACCTCCAGAAGTACTTCACTTTTGAAGTTCAGGTGAGTCTGACACTCATAAAGGAACGTAGCTGTTTGGTTGGACCTCTGAGTTTTGGCCAGATTCTTAGTTTTATTTTAATGTCCTGCTTCAGGTTTTAGATGATAAAAATATGCGCCGGCGGTTCCGGGCCAGTAACTATCAGAGCACCACACGTGTGAAACCGTTCATCTGCACAATGCCCATGAGGCTGGACAATGGCTGGAATCAGATCCAGTTCAACTTGTCAGACTTCACGAGGAGGGCATATGGAACTAACTACGTGGAGACGCTACGAGTACAGGTGCGTGCTATTCAGCTTTGTATGCGGTTAAAGGGTGATTCCAGCCAATTTTGTTACGATCGTAGCAAAATGTAATCAAATAATTCACTTTAGAGTTCCAAAAACAATCTCTAACTCATTTTGATCGCAGGTACATTTGACAGGACCGTACAACTAACAAGCTGAGCTAATATTAGCTCACCAACTGTAACCACTAACCAGCACAAATAAATTAAGCACATAGTTAAATCATCTTCCCTAGTCTCACGACTGACTGTCAACCATGCTGTCTCAGTTTTGTAAAGCAACTTTGTATTCATTAGGGCTGGGTATTGGCAAGGACTTTACGATACGATACATATCACGATACAAGGGTCACGATACGATTATATCCCGATACATTACATATTGCGATATATTGCGATATTCCACATAGTAAAAAATAAAAATGAAATGACAAAAATGATAGCTTCTTCTGTATTGACTCTCAAGTACTACAGACTAAGTCAACACCAAAGCATTTCTGCTATTGGTTGTTTGTGATAGTTTCCTTTAAAATATAGGACTTTTCTCCCTGTGTGTCTTCTCCCACTAATCTCTTGTCATCTATCCAGATTCATGCAAACTGTCGCATCAGGAGGGTGTATTTCTCAGACAGACTGTATGCTGAAGATGAACTCCCAGCTGAGTTCAAACTCTACCTGCCTGTCCAGAATAAGACCAAGGTGAGGGACATGCAGTAAAATGCTTAGACACACACACAAACACACACACATTCTAACTAAGTAGTATGAAATGCTGGTGCCTAAATGCATTTAGTAAGACTTGTAAATGTATTGGAGTTTGTCTAACAACTTCCTATGTGTTCTTTTCTGTGTTTTTGTGTCTTGCAGCAATAACACTGTTCCCCAATTCGAAAAGTTTAGCTGTACAATTTTCTCTGTTTTGGAAAAAAAATTGTTTTTTGTGTTGTTTTAAGAATATGTATTTTCTCAACTGTCGTACTATTATTTTTTTGAACAATAAATATCTTTATCATGGTCAGCTTTTTATTTTTACTTTCACAGCTGCATGAAAAAATACAACACAGGAACACATATCTCTATTATCGAAGTAAAGCAATGTCTTTTGATTTGACTAGAAGCATAGTAGAGATAAATAGTTTTGCACAATACTTTACTGTCTTTTTGTATTACTATTAGCTTTCTTCATGGGGAGTACACCAAATAATAGACATACCTGACGATAAATGAATATCAAGTACCAAATAAGACGATGGGCCACCTGAGCAGCTGAACGAGTAACTAAATCCCCATAATTCTTCTTTAGTTAAACCTATACGGTATTCGGGTCTGTTGTGATTTAAGGGTTAAATTCTAAACAAAATTGTGTAAAGTGGCAATACTGCAAATATGCTTTATAAAACTTCATGGACAACTTGCAACCGCATGCATTTCACCTGTAGAAGACTACAGGTGAAATGCATGCTATTGCACGTTGCTATGGGCTAATTTACAAGCGGCAGATGCAGAGGCCACAGGTGCCTTCACCATACCTATGGGGCAGGTGCTTGGAAAGGTGTGGTTCCAAAAAGCCAAGAAGATATAAACAAATTTTAAACAACAAAAACAATTATTTTTTTTACAATTTTTAACACTATAATAAAAGTGATACGTCTGGCACCACCAGAGTTGTTGGGCCCCTGCATGGAAAGGTCTCACATTGGTCTTCCACCAACCCTGACCTCCCCAAACCTGCACAATTGCTGTACAGCTCCAGAACTCTTTTGCAGGGTGTTTCTCACCATCAAATAGGCCTACTTACAGGCCAATATTTACAGACAGTGAGCTGAAAATTGTGACTGCAGACATTCAGCCAAACATTTTTGTAGAGTGGAATTGACTATTTGATGCAAGGCATGGCTATTTATTACCCTCTATTGGACCTGATAGATGGTCATATTTAACAGTTTAAATGCTCCTGCAGTGTCTATTTGTACCCTGATGTAAACAGCTTGCCCCATCATGCAAGCCAGTGTTTGTATAATGTAAATAAAGCACTCTGGATTTGAAGAATTGTACCACAGACTCTCTTTTTGCTATTGTTTCATTTTCTGTTTTGACCTGCTTTCCCTCTTTTTTTTCTATCTGGTTTGTTCCATATGGAAGATTTCACTTGGTCCTTCCAGCATCTCGCGCATACGGAGGCAGAGACGTTTTTAAGACAGCAACCAGGATACTGACAGACCTTTCAGTTCAGAAATTAACCGACTGGACTGGTCTGTTTAATCAAAAGTGGACTGTGATCTCAAATTTGACAGCCAGATTAAAGCTGTGGTGAAGTCTAGCTTTTTTCAGTTAAGGCAGC
>JAODLI010000320.1:0-12119 GCA_027575585.1 Percopsis omiscomaycus | reverse complement strand
AAGAATGTCACGGTACATTTCTCCATTCATCCTTCCTTCAATTATATGAAGTCTGCCAGTGCCAGATGCTGAAAAACAGCCCCACACCATGATGCTCCCACCTCCAAACTTCACTGTTGGTATTGTGTTTTTAGGGTGATGTGCAGTGCCATTTCTCCTCCATATGTATGCTATGACAGCCAAGGAGTTAGATTTTTGTCTCATCTGACCAGATTATATTCTCCCAGGGTGTCATTGGCTTGTCCAGATGTTGTGCAGCAAACTTTAAGTGAGCTTCCACATGCCTTTTCTTGAGCAGTGTCTTGTGTGCTGTGCGTGCATAGAGGCCATGGCGGTTGAGTGAATTACTATTTTTTTTCTTTGAAACAACTGTACCTACTTCTTCCAGGTCTTTCTGAAGATCTCCACGAGTGGTCCTTGGTTCTTTGACAACTCTTCTAAATATTCTATGGACTCCTCTGTCAGAAATCTTGCGAGGAGCACCTGGTCGTGGCTGGTTAATGGTGAAATTATGTTCTTTCCACTTCCGGATAATGGCCCCAACAGTGCTCACTGAAACTTTAAGAAGTTTAGATATTCGTCTGTAACCAATGCCATCCGTATGTTTTTCTACAATAAGCTTGCGAAGGTCTTGTGACAGCTCTCTGCTTTTACCCATCATGAAATGCTTCTTAAGTAACAGCTTGGTAATGAGAAACCTTTTTATAGGCCATCAATTAGGACTAATCCATCTGATATTAATTTGCACTAATAGGGGGCAGGATTGCTTCCTAAATACTTACAGATTTCAGCTGGTTTATTGGCTTCCCATGCCTTTTTACACCCCTTTTTCTTCATGTGTTCAATATTTATTCCCATTATCATTCCACTTTATTACACATAACTTTTGTCATGGAAATACATGTTTTGATTTCTTTGTATGTGTCGATTACTTGGGTTGTTACTGACATCTGTTGAAAATGTCATTCCAATAGCCCTATCGGAAATATATTTACTGGGAAAATGTTGACACATTTAACACTTATTTTCCTCGCTGTATATATGCTTTACATTTCAAAGATGATCTGTATTTCCCAATATTGCTGCCTCTGGAAGTTCTCAACTGTGAAATCATACTAAGAAGTTAGACGGTACCAAACTAGTCCTACTTGTGTTCAACGTATATTTAAATATATATTGGACAACATTATAATATTATCATCTTCAGTTCATAGCACAGACTATATATGGTGTGTAAAGTAAATGCTTTTCCCCTTATAGTGACTGCAATGCTTCCTACAGTGAATCTCTACTCAGAATAGCAAGTCTATTTTATTCACAGATGCGTTACAGCCTACTTAATGAGGCTGGTGTAATTTTATATTTGTCTTATTGTTGATATAGGCGTATACGTAAAGACAAAAAGCATTTACCAATATTGTCCATGTACTGTAGACATCAGATATACCTCTTTGTTAGAAGACCTACAGCTCTGTTTATTATACAACTATTAAACAGGTTGTACGGTTGCTTTAGTCTGTGTAATTCATCATTGTGGGTTTTTACTTGGGATGGGACAGTGAAAGACTGGGCTGATGGACTGTGATATATCATACAATTAGATATTGTGTGAGTTTAATAGGGTTTATAATATAGTATGCTACTGACCTAAGGTATTGCCAAGGTTGACTGACCAGATATGGGTCATTCCTGGAAAGACAAATCTTATAACTATAGAACATATCACATGTTTGTTTCTGTTCTCCCGGTAAATTAATCATTTCTATTTGATCTTGAAGCATTTCAGATACAACTCTTTTGATGACTATAGAGAACAAAGCAATTTATTCAACAGTTTTGTATTTGTCAAACATCATGGGTTTGTACAAATGCAGTAATTCATCTTCTCTTTAAACAAAAGCTGGGGGAAAAAAACTCCATGTACAGGATTTAAGTATTGTCTGTAGAATTTGCATGTTTTCCCTGGTTCATCCAAAGACAAGGGTTAATGTTGAATTAATTCTGGATCTTCCTGTCTGAATCAAAGAAGACTCTGAGATGAAGCCGATCAAAGGTTTAATGGTGACAACCAGGTAGGGAGCAGATACAGGATGTTTCGGAATCAATGCTCAAAGTGTGAGCTTTGAATTTATACTTGGTCATATCACACCCACTACTACAACAATCCCAGACACTGTTGAGGCCATGATTCCTGGGCACACATTCTCAAAGACAACCAAGGTCATGATAGATCATTCTATCACAGAAAACTAGACAACTGGAGCTAGATTTTCCCAGACTACATTTATTGTGGGTATCCTCATGACCCAGAAGAATAAAACAGAGAAAAAGAAAACGAGCGTTTGAATAGTTAGAAGTACACGGGTCAGAAAACCCAATTGAATTTGGAAGTGCCTACAAACATTACATTGTAGAGATCAGGCCTCAGGATGATCGCACGGGGCTGCTTGTGCCTGGGGGCCCCGCGAAGTGTAGCATTCCAGTGCTTCCACTTGGTGCCGCTGTCTTCCACAGCTGCATAACATGATATAGTAGGTAGGACATTTTCCTGGATCAACATTAACCAAATAGTTTTCAGGTAAGAACCGTGCAGTATGCTTATTGGGAACTTGTGGAATAACAGTTGTTTGAACTGGCTGTAATCCTATGTTTGATTCGCGGTATAGGAGGAAATGCGCTTTCATGTAGGCTACAATGTTTAGGTTAGACAGGCCTAGTTGTCATTGAGTGGATTTCAAACAAGTGACTGTCTTTATGTGCTGCAACACCAGTGCACATAGTCTTACAGGTTTTGACTCGATTATTTAGTGTATTCCTTTAACCTAGTACTTGATGTAAAATAAGCTTGGACACGTCCTACTCATAGGTCCTACTACATACATTTCCACAGCTTGTGCGTGTCCTCTTCTCTATAGGTATCCGATGGCCACGAGGTTATTCTGATTACAGACCCTGTATGGCGTTTGGTGTAGAGAGCTTTTCATTATTTACTTGTAAAACGTTAACTCAATGTCTAGCAAACTAAAGCTGTGGTAAAATTGAGCAAGTCCAGCTCTTCAAGTTGTCCATTTAAAAAGCGACCATAACCGTCTCAGAAAAATCACAGCACTAGTGCAACAGATTAACTTGGGAGATCAGAACACTGCTACAGTTGATGCTATAGTTAGTGCCATTCGAGTTAAACACCAGAGCCAATATACAAGTTCAGATATCATTTTATTAAGCACCCATCGCCTCCCCAGAAGAACAGTTCTTGCTGCAAGGAGGTGGTCATCTAACCGGTGTGTATGGAGGTGCACATCATCCACCAAGCCTACATCTGCTTCTCCTGGTCAATGGCTGGAGAGAAATGTGTAAGAAACAGGTGTAGAACTACCAGCACTACCTCGTGAGTGTTAATAAATCAAATACTGAATGTTGGATTTGCTGTTCTCCAGGTTACTTGTCTAGAACCACAAGACTTTGGTGTGGGGGTGCGATTAGAGTAGTATGACTTAATATACACCCATAAACATTTTATTTCAAGTCACACCTTAACCAGCGGTAGTCCCTACAAACAACATCATTTTATGCCATTGATTTAGTGCCAACATAAGTGAATTGTATACCTGTAGTTTACTTGCTTAAGCCAATAGCGCTAGACACCTGACTGCAGCTCAGAGGAAGGCCTACAGTAGCTAGGCACTTACTTTCTTTGGTGGGTAGGGTGTTCTTCTCTTGTGTTTCAATCTTCTTCAGCTTGCTCTTGTCAAACTGAGAGATTTCATTGATGTCTGGCTTGTCACCCATTGTTCAATGACGGCACAAATCTGAAAAACACGTTAAGAGAAGACAGACAACATAATTTGAACATAGTACGATCTGCACAAAGATGTCACCGGATGTTGTCACAATGACATAACGGCTACCTTTTCACCTAATAAAAGCAGCAGTCCAACAGAGACAAACTTTCCCTGTGTCCCTTTCTTAATCTATGTATAGCAGGTGAGGGCAATCAGCATACCGTTTTAATTAGAGGGGGGAGGGGCTCAACTGTTTGAAGGATAGGATTGCTGTTGCCTATCAGTGAACTAAAAGCACTGTACCATTTGTTTGGTTCTTAAGGATGCCAAGGTAGGATCAGCAGGTAGTAACTTCCTTCCTTATCCTCCCTGTCCTTTTCCCAAGGCATAATGCTGTTGGCTTGTTACAGTAGCTGCTGTTTAATAGCTTGTCTGAGCTACATGCCAACATCAAGATGGTACACACTCACTAATAATTAATAACCTTTATTAACATATCACTTAACTCACGTATCTAATTGAATATTTAATCTGTTGTATTCATTAAAAAAGTAATTGCCAAATGCTACACTGTAGCAAGTAGCCCCTTGAACACTATGCACCTGTTTGACAACTGTGTGGCTCTCAGTAGTCCTAAACTGGTCTCAACTGGTCATAGAGACAACCGTTTATGGCAGTAGTCTGTTAATGCTGTTAGAAATTGCCCAAGATGGACAAAATTACTAGCCACTATTAGAATATAGCTTCCTTACTTCAGTATTTCAGTACTTCCTTACTTCTGGCTGCTCTTCGGATATATTCTTTTTTTAACAGGAGTCAAATGCAAACCCCTAATGTTTTTGATTGTAAGTCTGACTGTTAACTGCACATACAATGTCTTGATAAACAGTCAAGATCTTTGATGAAAGGCCTGATGACAGTGTTCCTAATGTACACCACTATCATACCAACTACTATAATCGTTGTTCGTACGGCCGGTTAGCTCAGTTGGTTAGAGCGTGGTGCTAATAACGCCAAGGTCGCGGGTTCGATCCCCGTACTGGCCATTCAACTTTTACTATAATGGAAACATTTCAAAAATATTATCGATCTTAGACGCACACTGTCTCATAATTGGTGGCGGTATGTTCTAGGCTCGCGGATTGCAATTTAGTACAAAATATCTTTAAAGATAAAATATCTTTATAGACAGAGTGGCAGAGTACTATTTTGTGTGTTACCGAACAGAGATAATTTATTGTCGATATTAAATAGAACTCAACCAATGATTGGGGATTTACATATATCATTGGAGATATTTTTGATTTAAGCGCTATAGGTTCCATGGTGTAATGGTTAGCACTCTGGACTCTGAATCCAGCGATCCGAGTTCAAATCTCGGTGGAACCTAGGATTTTGTTGCCAGTTAGGTACAACTGGTCTGTAAGCATCCAGGTGGCAGTAGTTGACCACATAGAATATTTTATATTTTTTCTTGTCTGATGCCGACTATGTTCGAAAAAAAATAGTCCCAATGTTGTTCTTGTGCTCCTGATTGGTTGAAGGTGATTCAATAGTCTGCTAGACCTTGTGTTTAAAATGTTTGTTCTGGTGCAAGGCTGTTTTTACCAGACTTACATTCTTGTCTCTAACCGATTTGTAAAAAAGGTTTTAACATAATGATGGTTTGACACTTTAAAATGAGTTGCATTTTGAATGATATTGTTATAAATCTGATCTGTTCTGAACACGAATCCTTAAGAGTAATGCAGAAAAGAGTACCACAGAGAGGTAGATCTATGCAACCACCCAAGAGACCTGCAGAGGGTCTTAAAAGATCTCACTCAGAGCTGTTCTGTGTTAATTAATGCTTTTTTTCTTCTGTTTACTTGTATGTTGCTGTCCCCTGTTGGCAATAACTCGATCATACATTTCTAAGAAAGACAAAAAACATACAAGTTCAAAATGTAATTTGTTTATTTGTTCCTTGTGTCTACATATTTAGATTTACACATTTCGATTTTTGAGTTTATTATTCAACCAAGTCAAGAGTTTCTGAACCTTTAACAGCACTTATTGAATAAGGGTGTTTCTGATTTACATATGGATGGTATTGCTGTTAGCCCTTACTTGGCAGTTGCCTTTGCAGTTTCAGGGTTCAGTATGATGACTTCCTCTTCCTCACTGTCAGATATCACCACTACATCTGCTTAAAGAAAAAAAAAGTCAATACAATGATCACATAAAAAGGTAAAAGCAGAGTGATAGACAGATACATTATGCCTCCATTTATTTATTTACCTTCAACTCTCTCTGGCGTTGTCATTTCTTCACCCTGGTCCTCCTCTTCCTCCTCCCCTTCCTCCTCTAATCCCCAGGAATTCTGAAGTCCTTCGCCCACTTGGCCAATGCCTGGGGCTGGCAGAAACGGAGATGGCACCCTGGCAAACACAGTTAAGGACCTCAAAGTGATGCAGCAGGTGGAAGGTGGGTGAAATTAATAACAAATATAACAAATAAATAATATATAATCACTCAGGGAGTGGTTATAATACACTTAATAATAGTCTGCTGTGTTTGGTTACTTTGCAGGTGGGGCTTCAGCTTTCTGGACAATGTCATCGGCCCTTTGTGTGACATCTTCTACTTCCACTGGAGTCTCCTCCATTTTCAGAGCTGTGATCCGCTCCTGTGGCAATGATTCAGCAAAACCACATTTTCTGCCTTCCTTCCTATCAAGATGAATGGGGGAAATAATTTGTTTTTCCTCAACAAACATATTTATACTAGATGCTTCCATAGGCTGAAGACGATGTGATGTCTGTGATCTGTCACCTGGCTCTCTTGTCGTTCTCCAAGGCTTTGTTGATTAACTCTGTGATCTCAGACACTTTGACACTGGCAATCTTACTGCATCTCAGAACCTATAAAGCCAAACACAACAATTCAGATTAGAGTTAGATTAGAGTGTGCCTTCTGTCTCTATGATAGAGCCAGTCTAGAGGCAAGATGTCTTTCCACCTGTTCTTTGAGCAGCATGATGCCCCCGCTGGACTGCACAGAACAGATTTCCCTGTGTTTGTTCATAGCAATCATCAGCAAGCCATCCATCACGCGCTCCTCGCGCTCACATGGGTCTACCAGCAGGTAGGTCCTGCTCAGGGGGAGAGAAGGAGGCAGGACCCATAAGCTTAGCTAGGAAATTGTAAATTCAGGGACAATGTTAGAATCAGCTAGCTGAGTGTTTGCTAGCTGAGGGTTAGCGTTGATGTAGTATTGACTGATCTGTAATAGGTCTTTCAAATTAATCAATGCAATAAACAATACAAGAGAAACAGGGCGGGTTAGGGTGTGTCGATTTAAGAAGAAAATTGAGTTTTTGGACAGAGTGGAATCGATTGATGTGCGAAATACAATCATACAGAGACAAAATGCTGTACCAATTTGAACCTATCGGGATTACCCATAGCCCCTGGTTCAGATACAGCCCAGTTGTATTGTCATTTGTCTAAATACTGTGAGAATAACCCAGATGCTGCAATTAAGCCCTCCATATCCCCTTGTGTTGTTCTACTGATCCACGAGCAGATCCATTGACAGTTGTGTTTCAAAATATCAACATATAGCTGGGGCAGAAATGTGGGGTTCTGGGGGTGCTAAACAACTGTGGAGTGTACCTTTAACATGCCAAATATCGGCCTTACCCTTGTTGGAAGAAGGAGAAGCTGACACAGATAGGCATGTGGTAGATGCTCAGAGGAATGGGGTCTCTTTCCTCTGGACTGTACTTGGGGAGCACAGGAACAAATAACACTGTTACAACCCAAGACAAGGGTGTTACAAATTGTCCTTTGCACAAACAGGACAGACTGGTGGTAAATCCCCAAATACCACAATAAACAGCAGGGGGTCTGTCTGGCTTGTGTTAAGATGCAGATGCATTTGTTCGTGGTTACCTTTGGTGCAGCAGAAAAACCCAAGAAACTAGAATATGTTGCATTAACTTTCAAATCTAATTTAAAAAAAGGACAAACCTGTTCTGCACTTTACAAGCAACATTACCATTAACTTACCACGGTCACTTCATCTCCTTGGATGCCAATGTCAGGGCGTCTGAAGTGGGAGAGAGCTGTGATAGCAGCTATACTAGCAGCATCCATTAGGTTTCCATCATGATTCAGCATGTGAACGTCCACCCTGACCTGCCATACCTGGTCACAGACACAAACAATCATTATCATGACACCGTTTCCTGAATTATTACATTACCAGAATTGTTTTAGTCTCCAGATAATTTAATCTAATGAATTTAACATTTAAAAGATCGGTGTAAATTGCTGTGTGTACCTTTTCACCAGACACCACACACAGGGACTCAGTATCGATGCACTTGGAGTTTCTCAAGCATCTCTCCAGCTGTCTGTTTAGCTTCACTGATAACTCAGATTGCCTGTGGTGATAAACAACACAACGTTTTTTTTCTGATCAGCTGTTGTAAATAAGGTGATGTATTGTTACAAGCCTCATGTCATTCCTCAATTCCATTAAGTGTATTCATATTCCAAGACCACACAACCGATTTGTTTTTCTTCTATCACAATATATATAAAAAAGTAATGACAAATGATAATTGATTAGCAGTTCCTACCTGCCAAGTTCAAATGCTGGTGAGGCCATGGGTGACAGTTCTATATTGAAGAACATGATGCCTTCGTTTGGGCGGTTCTCTTTAGGAGGTACCAGCTCACATGACACTTGAGCCATGACCCTGAACAGATTGATTGGCACAGGAGAATGTTTTTACAGTAAATTTCAAGAACAATAATAATGTGAAATAAATACTTTTTTTGTGCAACGTATATTTTTGGAAGAGTTTTGGGGTTTCCATCTTACCGTGTCTTCCCCACATCGACAAAGCAACATCCATAGTCGGTCCCAAACGTTATCTTTATTTTTCTGTAGTCGTATGTCTGCCGTCCATCCAGACGCTGATATAGGTAAGAATCAACGAGTCCACCCCAAAACAGTATTATTTAATGTAATTCAAATGTGATGTTCTTTTCCACTTAACGTTACAATATAAGTACAATCTAGTATTGGTCTTTCAACATACCTTCTTTTCTTCGATTGCTTTGAGCAAGAAATCCCGCTCACAGTTAGATAACGGCGTGTCTTTCATTCTACAGTGTGTGCATTTAAAATCCTATATGAAATATTTGGTTCGTTATACACAGTTTACCACACAATAATATTCTGATGAACATGTGTCCACCATCAATGTTTTCTGAACCTCGGCCCGGAAGAACATAGCATATGCTAAATTAAAAGAGACCACGCGTATTAGTCCATCTTTACGCATCTTTTCTATTTTTTTGTAACAACTAAGTGGTTGGATAGAACCACTCTTTGAGTTAATTACCTATAACAATATACATTTCTGCTGTGCGGGAGATGATCATTTGTAAACGGGAGTAAATGTCAAAGCGTAGGCAAATCGAGCTCTTATTTTGAAATGTGAACATTGAGGGCATCCGGTGCGCATGCCCTGTTCCAATTAGTATTGTAGTCGTTTGTAACGGCTTGTGCCCGACTGTCATCGATGGTCCTTTAGCGGTCTTCTCTCCAAGCTTATCGGCCAGGCCTCGCTACTTCTTTGCATACAGTGGGTTAAGCATCGACTAAAGTATATATATTTTTAATCATCACTGAAGCAGAGAAGCATAAATCGAATACGTCACAACCGAACAAGCAAGGTCTGTCTAAGGAGTCATTCATTCTCCATCGCTCGCATTTGAGCTGCACGACACCATGTTATTAGCATAGCTATCAGCCAGTTGGCTAGCTAACGGGCGTTATTCATTTCATTCGTTTCATTTTGCAATTGCATGTAGCACTCTACGTACGTCAAGGCACGTTTGATATTATATTCTTCTAAGAAGATATTTAGTTGTGCATGCTACGTGTTCAAATGCTTTTATCTCTTTTTATTAACAACCCAATGATTCAATATGCGGCCGTTGTTCATTTAGCGCGCAGTGCAACTAAAGCATTTTCTGTAGGGGTGATAGATCCACTGGCATTATCACCACAGTTGAAACATAACAGCGTTTGAACATGCCGAACCGCTTCACCATGCGCCCTTATCAACTGGTAAACCCAACTTACAGTTTGTGAACATTGGCTCCAGTTTTGTACTTATGTAACTTGAAAGGTTGCTATCCAACATTATCGCTTTATCTTCTTGGGTAATTTTGTCACGTCAGGCTGTTAATAATACAGCTGATATGTCTTTACATTTTACATTTACGGCATTTAGCCGTAAATGCGTTAGCAGACGCTTTTATCCAAATCGACTTACAATTAGTACATTTGACAACAGTTGAACTAGTTAACCACCAGTTTTTGCAAGCGCATAACATTCTTCAAGAATAAGCGCAGCATCATGTAACAAGGCTATTATTACCTATGCATTTGCAGAACATTACCTGAAAGTTATCATTCGCTCCTCAAACGGTCTATAATTGCTAATGGAAAAGTGCTTGATATTCTAAGAGCTGATATAAGATTAGAAAGGATTTTTTTTTTATATATATATAAGGGAGGAAATGAGGATAGAATAAGGCACCCTGAATAATGTCTTCTAGACTGTTCTGTTCTCTTATTTAGTTTCAGCATGGAGGGCACTGCTAGGGGAAACTAGATGGGCCTTGGTGACTGCAAACTTCATTTTAGCAAGGAGGACTGCCTTTTAAATTAAGCCTCACCACTCTTAACTACTTAATTATCTCCTAATTTTAATCAAGCACCCTGGATACAATAGTAATATACACCATAGCAAATTTACAACTAGTAAATGTATCCAGTTATACTTTTGCATGCCTTGTCTGAAAATACCACATTCAAACAATAGCTTGTTGAAATATGAATGTAGGTTTATTGAGGGTTGGGGGACTAAATGATTTTAGGTCAGTGTCTGTACTATAAATACAAATGTGTGGAAACACAGGTGCTAAATGTATGTTTAAAAGTGCTTTTATACCCCTGATACCTTTCTACAAAGTGCTGGGAATACATTACAAAAGGTAATGGCAGACATTAATTTGTTTAAAAGAAAGATGAGCACGTATCCTTAAGTTGGTGTGCTGGTTAAAGGGCTGCATGCAGTCAGACTGACCTGTGTTTCCCTCCGTTTTTCCATTCTCATCAGTCTCGTTCTTTGTAATGCATATATTTCTGTCTTTGCCTCTTTCACCTCCCCATATTACCACCCTATTTCTACCCTACGTTATTTTCTCTCACAACGTCCTCCCTCTCGTCACCTTCCCTCATCCTCCCCCACCATTATTTATTATTACTAACTCTCAACCCATCTGTCCGTACCCCCTCCCCCCCGCTCTGTTGACTTGAACACTCTCTCCTCCCCCCGCAGATGAAGCTAGGTAGCGGCTGGATGTGGCGTGTACTGCTCCTGTCCACCCTGACTGTAGCTGCCCTAGCAGAGCAGTCAGAGGCTGACAGCTCAGATTTAGACACCGAGGACCTGGGAGAGGAGGACATTATGGCTATGATGGGCGAGGAGGAGGAGATGGAAGAGGAGGAGGCAATGATTGAGGAAGAGGAGGACTCTGTTGAGACACATGGCAAAGATGAAGAGAGTGGGGGGAAAGAGTCTGGGAAGGACGGAGTGGATGCCGGCGTCTCTTTTCAGGTCAGGAATGGTCAGATAGAGGCCATAAGGGAATAATGAGGTATAATCATTACAAGGAAACAATGTCAGACAAACATTTTCAAATTAAACCCACCAGGAAGTCTGAACTATTATTTCACCTGTCTTTGAACCTTTTTAGGTCACCTACAAGACTCCTGTTCCTATTGGAGAGGTTTATTTTACAGATACCTTTGACGATGGCTCATTGGGCAGGTAGAACATGTCTTATTTACCATATAAGAGATCAATAATACAGGTTTTTATCTTCGATACGTGCCTGCCCCAACTTTGGCAGGTCTCGAGGGCACTAGACAAACGTATTAATTAATTAAACTGGTGCATAATGTGCGGCATTTCTTTGTAGAAGCTAAATATGTATTGATGTTGATCTTCCCAGATGGCAGGTGTCAAAGACAATGAAGGAGGATGCTGATGATGATATAGCCAAATATGATGGTTTGTTATTTTGTCTTTAGTGTGTGTGCATGTCAGCATTGGTTAAAAATTTAAATAAAAAATTAAATGAGAATTTGTCTTTGCTGTTCTTATAACTGACAAACGGTATGTAACATTTATATACAGCCATGGAAAAAATTGAGAGACCACCACTATATATTTATATTATATTTGAAAAATATGCAGTGGTCTCT
>JAODLI010000319.1:0-12121 GCA_027575585.1 Percopsis omiscomaycus | reverse complement strand
ATGTGAATGGTTGATTAGATAATTGCATTAATGAGAAATTGAACAGGTGTTCCTAATAATCCTTTAGGTGAGTGTAGAAACCCTACAGAACAGTTGGAGCTGTCATTATCATCAAGTATAATAATTTACTTTATTTTGAATCATATGAATTTCCAACCTAGTCTATTTTCTTTTCTTTTTTTTAAATAGCAACCCCCTGCTGAGATAGTTAGCGCTGGCAAGCGGTGTAGTCATGCCGACTGCCGAGGCTTTAGCTGTCAACACATCACCCACGGAAACAGCTGTTGGTGGGCAGAGGAACATTTGCCTGTACCCGGTTATTACCACATCACACACAGAGAAGAAATAAGATGACCTTGGAATATGTTAGGAGTTAGTTTACCAGAACCTCTTGCTTTTCAAAGTTTCTAAACTTTATCCTGCTGAGAATCCTTTTTTAATTATACGGAACTGTTTTTACTGGGTGACAAAACAAGCAAATAATTATACTATAAGAAGTGAAACAAGGAACCATTTGAGGAAATACATTTATTATTAATATGATTAATGAAATAACTTTCAATGGAAAAAAATGAAATTTATAAATCACATGTACAGATATAATACTATTATTCTTTATAGATTTGGTCTGGGCACAAAATTCCTGGTAATTAACATTACAAAATATTCAAAATACGAAAGTAGGCACATATTGGATCAGTAAATGTTTGGTGTATAAATGTAGGTTTCCACTTGTTGAGTTAAGCCAAAGAGCATTGCATATGTATAAAAAAAGAGTTTTGTGATAGAAACCTTGAAGGTTATTGCTCCTTACAAATAGCACAAAGCACAAACACAAAGTGAATAGAGTTACAATCATTCAGTATTATGGCCGGTTTTTCACAATCTCAAATGGAAGAAAGAAAGGTTGGTTATGTAACACATATTGTACAACAGCTGCTTGTGTGAGCGAAGGAATTTAAGGACATTTTTTGCACTGCATATCCCTTGAAGGACTTAATCACACATAATCACTAGCATTTACCAAAATTTTGCACATTCAATAATTAATAACTGGGCAGATTGGTGTGTGGGTATCCTAGAGCATATACAAAGCCTCCCCCTATATTAGTGTGGACAGTTGGCAACCTTTATAACGACTTCTTCTAACATCTGCCGGACTGGAAGAGCAGAGACATAAGTGTGCAGATGTACATGTTGAGATCTCACTGGGGGAACACACAGAAAGAACACAATGGCACGGGACACCCACTATTTATCTTGAGCCTTGACTGCTATTGACTGTTCTGTATTGGTTTGTCTCAGACAGCATGGAAATACTTGGTGACTGAAAGCTGGGAAGCATAACAAGCTCTACTTTCCAGTTGATATATACTGTATGGTCAGCTTTACTTTGCTGCCCACGCAGTCTAAGCTTATTGTTAGAGAGTTGTCGGTTTGTAGACCCTCTGGCTCATGCAACCCCTTGAGGCTCACTGCTGCTATAGGCACAGGAGAAAGAAAAAGAGAGAGAAAAAACTTCAAAGCCTTCACTTTGCCCTGCAGGATGGTACAATCTATACCAACCTGGGCAGGGAGCCAAGTGATTTGAAGGAGGATGCGATGGAAGGGGTTGAGGAGAAATAAAGTGGAGGGAGAGGAGGCCAAGCGAGGCTTTGTTCTCTGACAACCCCCCCCACCCCCTCAGTGAGGAGAGGAGAGGAAGGGAGAGTTGCTGAAGTGAAATGTGACAGTGAATCCATTTTAATGAGGAGAAGAGAAAAGAGGAGAGGAGAGGAGACCCCATGGGAGATAGCATGCTAGCTAGAGGATACGGAGAGCCAATGTCTCTCTGTCCACACAGCAGTTCTTACAGCCTCGCCCTCGGGCCTCAGCTCATATGAAAACCCTCTATTAGCGCTAGCAATGTCACACCGCTAATCCACGCTATAAATACACCGCCGCAGCCCCCAAACAACTCTTTCCTAGTGTCTTATCGAGAAACGGGACAAGGTCATCCTCCACAAAGCTGCGAGCTACAAATGGAGATTTGCGTCTTGCGAAGACACAGGTCGCTTACGGACTAATTAAGATAAACGACCGGAACAGACAGACGATCGAGGAATCTGATTGGTCCAGCTCCTATAGTGAACGAGAAGCCAGCGGACAGAGATCTACAGCATGTTGTTAGTTCTAACTAGGCCAAGGATCCAGGGAGTTCAGACTCTTAACCTCGGGCTGTGTCTTGGCCAAGTCGCTGTAAACGCTCCACACTGTTCACTCCCACGCAGACACATACCAGATGGTGGCATGGCGAACCGTGTGGATGTTGAGTTCTGGGACTCTAGATGTCACCCTGATCACCTGTTTCACTGTACATCAGCGTGTATAACTGCATTCTTGACAGATAATGGCTATTTGGGTTTATACTTAGTATGAATAAGAACACTACTGCAATATTCTACAAATCTGGATATGTGCAAAGAGGCAAAAAACAAGCAGCAAATACACATCAATGGGTGGTTCCCGGCTATATGAAGCTGAAACTGACCTCTCATCACCATACGAGACTTCTGTTGGCTGACAGAACAGCGTAGTGTAAATATAGAAACAGTACAGTATCTAGACAAAGAACACAGAGCCAAAGGTTACACGCAGCATTCACCATATATAGATTCTTGTAGCGACACCAAATGTCTTTAAACATACGGTACATACAACATATGTATAATCCTCTTCAGACCTAAAAGTTCTCCTCAACTGTGTTACTGCGCCCCCAGAACCCATAGTTTCTGACCCAGCTCACCGTTTCTGTTTGAAACACAACTGCTTAGAATAGTGCACGTGGCAGTATATCTGGAAGGGTAGAGAATGGCTTGAGCTTAGAAGCGCTGTAGGGAGAGGAGTGGAGAGGAGTGCGAGTCACTGAGTCACTCTTGGGAGCTTTAATAAAAGCTACAATCCAATCTAATCTTGGGTAGTAAGCCGGGGTGAGACATTTTTAGCTGTTGAGCCCAACACACACACACAGTCGCTTTTTCTATAATAGAGGGGATATTCATCAAGCTCCAGCCCATTCACGAGTAGGGGCCTATACAAGTCATTAGGCTATTACCTTGGTACAAAGACTGCAAACAACACAATGACCAGGGACTGGTAGCTCACATAGGCCTCAGCACTGTTATAGTGACATTGGAGCTTTTACTCTTAAATCCCATATAATTTTTAAAGGCTTTGTTTCCTATAAATGAATACCACAAATAATCAATAGCGCAATAACCAATTAAACAAAATTATGATATTATTATTAAAAAAACAGATAATCTAAAAGGACTTAACGACATATTGGAGATGAGCTAATGATTTCATTTTGTGATTTTGAATTTATACAACCATGCTTTAGAAATTAACCCTGTGTATTTAGCTGGGTCAGGTTAAACAAGGTTTAACATCCCACTTGTACAAGTGCATCGCATACATTTCATATTCTTACTAATAATATATCAGCAATATTGTGAATGTACAGAGTAGAGCAGAGAGAAAAGGATGCAGGAATTAAATTAAGAGAGATTTGAGAGGTGTTCAGGATATGCTCAACACATCCACCCTGGGACGAACAAACAAATAAAGTAGTTGAAAACTTCGTGCCTCAGGCACGGTCAAACTACTCTCCCATGCAGTTCCCCTGTCTTGTAATGTGAATGTGAAACACACGGAATCAGGGACTGTAAAATATCAGGAGAAGAAGTTTAAGTTCCTTTGATTTAACATATAAATAGCAAAGGTCGTTATTACTTCGAATAGGACCTTTATAGAACTACATACGTCGTTACAGCTGGCGTGTATGAAAATCCCAAGATATACATGATTAAACACATACAATATGTCATTCACCACATAAGGAGGGGCTGTGTTTTCATACAGATCCTTTGCTTCTACAGCCATAATATTTCCGAACAGCCGGTCAAATTATTATTATATTTCCTTCATTATGCAACGCATCGCTGGCTCTGAGGACAGTTTTCTCATAATCCCTCATCACCTTCAACAGCCTAGTTTTCCCTTGCTGCCCTGTAGCCCACTTACAGCCAGCTAGATGCCTTGGAAATGCTAGGGGAAAACTAACCCCCTCTTTGGACGATTATCTTGTACACACACATATGCATATAGTAACATACTTATTCAAAACACTGAATAGGAACCCGTGTAATGGAGGGGAAATTTGGCATGGCCTTGCATTATACTCAATTATCCAGTTCCTCCTACACACCTGTCATCTACACAGTGTAACACAGTCACGTCACGGACTGTGTACTGTATACAAAGCAAGTGAGTACGAGTTGACTAATCATCTCAACCTGGCCCCAAGTCTGTTATCATTGTCCTCGTCGTCTCTCCCTAGTTTCCCGGCACGGCCAGGATGTAACCGGATCGGCTCTTGGTGAAGTCCGGTTGTGACTGGTTGATCTTGGGCTCCACGACGACGGTACACTTCCTGCCATTCATGCTGCACTGAATGGGACTGCAGATATTCAGCTGAAGCTTTCTCCTCTCGCTGCAGAGAGAAAGAGAGAAGAAGACACTTAATGAAGTTATAATTTAACCACATGATAGTACAGTTATAAGGTATACTACTGTATATTTAACCCTATTGGTGTAAAGACATGTTAGTGGTGCTAACTTGTATCAAATGTACTCCAAATTGACCTCTCTTGCACATTCATGAGTCCTCTGTATAGGACTTTGTACATCTTTAAGACAATGTGAGTTTGATCAAAACATTGCATACAAAATAGCAACCCGTGGATTGGCATGTCCCTTATAAAAACAAACAAAGAACCAAAAAAACAGGGACTTCACATGTAAACCACATGTTCCTCTAAGGGGTTTGTGTATGACTATAACTAATTATGTATTATATTATGTAATTATGTATTACCGATTATAAATGATTAAGAGAAAACAGTGCATCCACCCAGAACCACAGAGGAGCTGCTAGAGGAAGGATCCATATGGGGCTGGGGCTCAGCTTTTACTGCCTGTCACATCCAGTTAGGCCTTTTCTGCCCGAACAACCGCTTTGCCTCGTTTGCTCTTAAGCACGATCGATGAGGGGAATCAAAGAGGGAGAGGAAAACGGGCATCAACACGAGGGGGTGTCCGGGACAGAACCATGGAAAGTAAACGCCAAGGGGGAGAGGAAATGATATGAAAAGAGCACAACTGATCCTTTCTAGGATGGGGAGAGGAAAGGGAGAGAGAAGGGAATGTAAAATGATGAGCCAACGTGAAAGGGAGGAAAATTCTCCCTCGTGTTTGGCTCTGAAAAATCCCCATCTTGCCGTGACACAGTTTCTCACTGGCGACTGTCTGAGCCGTTTGGTATTAGCGCTAAATTACAGTATACTGTATCTGATGTGGGCTTCATCTCCCTATATCAAATCTACGCAAGTAGGGCAATGAGTCATCCCAGTCTCATAACAATGGTCTGTTGCGCAACAACAAGTCATAAACAACAACAATGTACTCCACTACCCACGCTGCACTCCTCTGCAGAATGTGTGCATCTTTCTTGCATCACACAGTATGGAAGAAGCAGTGTTTCCATGGAGACCCCCCCCACACACACACACACACACACACTCTAGAAATGAACGCCTCCATCTGTCATGGCCGGCACTGCCAGCCAATGGGCTTGTGTACATGTATGTGTGTGTGTGTTTTGATAAATGTCTTCCCCTGGTCTGAATCGTATTCCAGTCCCTCTCCATGTCCAGTGGGGCTGGATAGCAGGGGGAAGGGGGGTGGGGGGTGCTACGTGATGCTTCTCTTGAAGGGCAGGCAGGGTGAGGCTCACACACACACACACACACACACACACACACACACACTGCACTCCCATGTGTACAGATACACATAGACCAAATATGACATCCCTGGCTACCCCAGGAAGGCATTTGACATGGTTTTACAAGGGGTTTGTGTCGGCAGCAGAACCTAAATGAACACTCCCGCATTCCAATGAGAGTAGAAATCATTGTGATCTATGATTGGGAAAACACGATAGTCTTCAGTCTTTAGGTCACTAGCTGCCTGGCATTTTCCATTATGAGCTGGCCCGCTCCACTCACTGGCCTGGGGGCTGACTTATCCTGCTCTGGATGGAACCTCTACTGCTGGAAAATCAAGCCCACCCCCCAATCTCTGTGTCTGCCTGTCCTTCATGCTACATCAGCCCAGAGACCACTCGCGCCTCCGTAAGGCGGAACGGGTGGAGGCAGAGATGGATAGAGGTGGGAGAGGTGGGGGAGTAAAAGAGACCCACAGTAGGAGGAGGGAGGGATGTGCGGTACAGTTAAAGGAACACCCCGGAATTGCCCTTGTGGTTGAAACTAGCATTACAGAAACATCGTTTTGGTTCGAGGTCCCTCCCCCACCGGAGTAGGGGGCAATCCTCTCTACTCCTCCCCCTTCACGGCTCACAGGCTCAGCGTCCTCTAGAGCTAAAGGGAGGGGTAACGAGGCTCTCCTGCCGGCTGAGAAATACATGAGCGCCTTATGTAGAGAGGAAGGGCCTAGCTCAACAGGAGTCCGAGCTCTCCCCCTCACTAAGGAACTATGGTTTGTGCTAACGGGGCCGTTTGTTCTTGACGTATGACTTCACCGCTTGTATAGCGGGTGGCAGCCATGTTCAGAGGAGAACCAAGGACACATACGGACTGGGACCATGTGGGACAGATTGGGTTAGAGTAGATTCAACGTTATTGTCATTGCAGAGAGTACAAGTACTAAGACAACGAAATGCAGTATGTTGTCTAACCAGTGCAAATAGTAGTATAGTTGGTTAAGAGATTTACAATAGTGCAGCTGTATGCCAGGTGTGGACACACACACACACACACACACACACACACACACACACACACATTGTGGATGGGAGCAGCTGAGCCCATGCTGTTTATTTGTCAGACCATCTTCACACATGTGGTGTGCTCTATTAAAAAACCCATAGCCTCCTTACATCAGCTTCCCACTGTGTGACTGTGTGTGTGTGTGTGTGTGTGTGTGTGTGTGTGTGTGTGTGTGTGTCACCGTGCTGACATCAAAAGAGACGTTGTGAGGAAGGGCCAGAGAGGATACACAGATCTGGATTCATTTAGTGATTGTGTGCATATGTGTGTGTGTGCAGGTGTCCTGGATGTGTGAGTGTGCGTGCGTGTGCAGGTGTCCTGGATGTGCGAGTGTGTGCATGTGTGTGTGTGTGTGTGCAGGTCTGGGGAATAAGGGGGTTGCAGACCCCAACTGTCTGTTTGACAGATAACCGGACCTCTACCCAGACTGTGCACATTACAGCAAGCCCCCCCCCATCTCCTCAGCCATGGCACAAACACACACACTCTTTAGAAAACAAGGTATTAAAAGCAATCTAATTTGAGTTTATATTCCTCTATTACAACCAGAGAGGGGTAATGATGATAATTGCTTCACTCAATAAGCAATTATATTTAGAGGCAATTAATTTAGAGGATGTGCAGCAAACTAGTAATAATGTAATGGAGAGATTTCATAATTATATTGTATACGAGGGAACTGATTCTCCTAGCATTTATTTGGTCAACCAAGCCTTCATTTCAACACCTAACATACCAGCGCCCCATCCCTTTCCACCAGGCCACAGACCTTACAAATGAAGCAGATAATCTAGAGACTATGGAGAATTCAGACAGCTTTTCTGCCATAGACTTCCACTCACAGCTTACAAATGCACAGAGCTGCATTTACTGTCTCTCACGTGGCCTGACCACGTGTTAATGGTGTTATATTGTGTTCACACAGGAGATGAAACAGAAACCTACACAACAAAGATACACACACACACACACACACACACACACACACGCACACACACGCACACACACGCACACGCACGCACACGCACGCGCACACGCACACACACGCACACACACAAACACAGACACCTAGAGCAGGTTGTTAATGATAGCAACCAAGACTAAGAAAGGGGGGAATTGGTATTCACTGGGGTGTTTGTGGCAAATAGGAGGAAGGCACAGCAGTGTAGATGGATGGGGAGCATATTGGGCAGGATGCTGGTGATGTAGCCTTAATGCCGCCATCCGCCTTACAACCCTGCTGAGGGCGGGGTGGTTCAAAGTGTGAAAGGTGCCTCAGAGGCTCAAAAATAATTATTATTACAGGGACTATATGTATAGAGACAGTAGGCTAGTATATGTATTGTATTGCATCTGCAGTGCAGACATTTACATTGTACATTTACAGCATTTAGCTTTTATCAAAAGCGACGTACAATCAGCACATTTGTCAACAGTTGAACTGGTTTGCCACCAGCTCTTGCAGGCAAACAACCTTCTCCTAGAATAAGGACAGCATTATGTCATCATGGTTATTTCACTAATGCATTTTCAGTATACATTTCTCAATATATTACTCAAAAAATAAAATAAAATCATCATTCAATGCATAAAGATCATTGCTAGCAGCCTAAATACCTTTCCTTTAAATAAAGGAAGAGGATCGACAGAGGATAAAGACAAAGTTAGATGCAGGGGGTGTAACATATTTGAAGTGTTTGGGCAATTATTTGCTTGTGTGGATGAGATAACATGAGAGTGTAGGCTAGAGGGAGATGTCCAGACAATAGATACTGTATCAAGAAATAGCAGATAAAATAGAGGAAATATTTTTTACTAGGTTTGTAAACTTCAGAGGCAAGTAACTCTCTTCAGAGCATTCATCTCAACTGGATGCTTTATTCTATGGAGAATAAAATGCTTGTATCATGAAAGCAAAACACAAGACAAGATGTGATCAAACGAGGCATCTCATAGCCACAGTAAATCTGCAACAACCTGATCCATTATTCATCAAAATAGAAATATTTAGTAGGTTGTGTAAGAGCCGCAAATGTGGGTATGGATTTCTCTCACTTTATCACCGTTTTATAATTTTTTTTGCCAATCCCCTCTAGTCCCTCGCCTTCCTATTTTAATTCCAAATTCGTTCCTTAAGAAAGAGAGCTATATCCATAACGGGAGAGATTACAAAGTAGGTCATTAAAAAAAAGAAAGGAAGTGGAAAAATGATAATAAAAACAGTGACTTTACAGTAGCAAGTAAAGAACGAAAAACATGAATGAATCCTCATGAATGGAGAGAGAGAGAGAGAGAGAGAGAGAGAGAGAGAGAGAGAGAGAGAGAGAGAGAGAGAGAGAAACAAAGAAAAATAGAAAGAACTAAGACACTAGAAAATCACAAACAAACAAATAAACAAAAAAAAGAAAGAATGAATATCCTTTGGCAGAGATGAGTTCTGACTCAAGCTGTAAAGCTCCAGTACCGGGGCCAGGCTAACATCACGAAGGAAAGAAACGCTGCGTACCGTGGAGAAAGGGGCACTGGCTGGATAATACCTAAACCCTGTCACATTTCTGGACATGTGAGGTGATATTACGTCAGTGTGAATCATAATCACTTACAGCCCTGCAATACTCAACACAGGTATTATGTGAGCTAATGTCCCATGAGGGCATCAAACAGCAATGTAACATACACACTAGTTATATGGAGGGCTTGGTAACTCGCTGCTGCATTCAATGCCTCTTAATACGCATTGATTAGTATACATAGCATGAGAATGGCAACACGTGGGCGGACCATCGGCAGAAAGAACGCATGATAATAGGAGAAATCCCTATTCCCACAGGATAGCGAGTGGCTGATAAGCATCCATAACAGCCACTCCTCCAAGCTGTTGCTCTCACTCAGGAGACGCCCGTGTTCACGGATGGCCAAGCAACAAAAAAAAAGGGGCACACTTCCCGCATTCCCCCCTCTGCTGTTATCTCCTTGTTTAAGGGGGTCAGCAAAGCCCCCTCTCCCCAGAGAAAGGCCAGACCAGCTGTTGCAGCTGGCTGAGGCTCCGGTACACTGTGAAGCCACAATGGCTGCCCAGCAGGAGTGTCAGTTCTGTATTAGACAGCCATTTAAGGGGGCTGTTATCTATACTATGGCCCCCGACGGCTCACACTCGAGGAGCAAGCTAATGGTCTATGAGGGCAGCTCTCCACAGTCACACGGGTGGATGGAGCTGGTTGGATGGGACATTACACAAATCAATATGCTGTGAGGAGGGGTGGTGGGGGTGGAAGCCTCAATCGGGTTCTCATTACTGAGGGGAGACCGCTGAGTTCTGAAGTCACTTCCTGCCGGTTTGACTCATCGACGCCAATCAATACGTCAATCAAGAGGTCGTCTGTTTCCACCCACTGACACTTGTTCAGTCGGCTGTGGGCTGATGGTGGGTGGGTGGGTGGGTGGGTGTGGGGGGGAGGAATGACGTCCCAGCAGGTCAAAACAGTTGATCTTGTCAAGGCTGCAAGTGACACGGGCAGAGGGGAGGGGTGGAGGGATGGACGTGGGGAGTGACGCATGGCAGAAGGTGAAGGAGGGAGGCGAACGGGGAGGAGGGGATACATGGAAAAGAGGGGAGGAGAGCGGTATGCAGTCATGAAGAAAAGGTGACAGGAGGGGGACATCAGTTACACATGGGAGGAAAAAACACCCAGAAGAGAAAAGGTGGAAGGAAGGACATATATAAAAGGTGACAGAAGGTCAATAAACGCAACTAGAGGGAACGGTAGGATCTTAACATTATTCCTTTGTTGTTCTACCAGTAAACAATGAAGGAATGAACAAATTATTATACTATTGTACTTTGAATCATGTGCTATATGTATATGTTGGGCAATCAGAGTGGGGTTCAACATACATTATTTTATGTATTGTACAGAAGGGTGATACTGTGCACCCTCTAGAGGAGCTGGTGAATCTTAGTGCTACCAAACAAAATGAATAAATGCAAATATAAAGACGATGCGAGAAAATAGAAAAAGAACTGAAAACACACTACATGATACTCTATAAACATTAACTATAAACAGAAGCTCTAAAATGAGTTTCTGTTCTCGACCTGGACAAACCAAGTACTGAACAAACCATTTTAATGTTTGGGGTATGGTAGATGTATTTGTATATCAGTGATATAAGAAAGCAGGTTAATGGCGGATGATGTGTTGCTGTTGCCAGGCAGACCTTGGAGATGTGGAGTTCAATGGGGCCCAAGGCCAGAGAGCACAGGAGACGTCAGATATAAATATATGTGTGTAGATATGCTTTTATTGACTTTCAGTCTAGGCTATAGTAAGTGCGTGGATTATCAGTATGGAGGTGAAGTAATACAGCTAAATACAGGTTGAATGAACTACTGTACAAGCCCACGACACAATGGATCAATTATATTTAGTAACACTACAATATGCCATACCACTACCTGTTTCGTAAAACTCATAAGTGAACTTGTTGTACGTCACTTTGGATAAAAGCGACTGCTAAATGACTAAAATTGTAAATTGTACACACACATTTAAATGTATAGCATAAATGTACATGGCATCAAGACCTTTGGCTGATGAGAGGGTAAAGTGGGTCAGCTCAGCTATCACGTTAACACATCGCCGCCACCACACCCCGTCACTCATACATACACTAAAAATTCCATGTTACAATGATTTTTGAGTGCCGATACGATATGTGTTTTGCGATACTATGTGTTTTGCGATACTATAGTTACGATACGATTTATTTTGTGGAAACGTAGTGTTTCCATACATTGGCTTTGAAATTAAGGGGTTTGGGTTCTACAGGTCCATCTTCGATTGTTGTTTTTTTATGAACATGAACAGAACGTAGTTGATGCGAATAGACGATACCATTAATTCACTCCCACTAAGATTACATAGAAAAAAAAGAAGAAAAAGAAATCAACCTGACGATATAAAACTTGCGGAAGCACACTATCGCGATACGCACATGAATCGATTTTTTCCCTCCCAACCCTAACGCACACAAACAAACACAGAGACACTTTTTGCCAAGTCTGTCCCCAATACACCAGTGCACCCATGTTCCCCCAGGCTGCAGCACTGTCAAACAGACGAGCAGGGCTCCCCACAGTGCCACGTAACAATAACTAAACACGATGTGAGATGTGTGTTTGGGAGAGAGAGAGAGAGAGAGAGAGAGAGAGAGAGAGAGAGAGAGAGAGA
>JAODLI010000318.1:0-12122 GCA_027575585.1 Percopsis omiscomaycus | reverse complement strand
GGTGGATCTAACAACTGCACAAATAGTTCAGTAAATTTGGAGTGTGACAGAGGCTGCCTTGAGAAAGGGGAAAATCAATTATATAGGTTGGTCCGGTGGGCGTTTTAGTAAAGCGTCTGCTGTTTCTTCCTGATAAGAACATTGCTTTTGATTTAGTTATGCCAAGAACAGATTATCATTTGGCAAGTACAGCAGTATGCCTTGCTCATTAAGCAGTAGGTTATTGCCAGTCCTTAATGCTAGGGCCAAGGTTTTAGTATATTGTAATAAAGGGCTGGGTAATCACTCTAACAGACTGAAAAGCTTGGTTTGCTTTGGTCATGTCAAACTAATTTGCCTTTTTTTATCAGCCTTCAGTGTCATAGTTAAATCATTTATATCTGTTGTGTATTGTAGGTGTTTCTGCAACAGGAAGTGATGAAATGAAGAATGTATTAGTTTTTACAGTAACAACAAAGACATGGGTCATTACAATGGTTTCTTGGCTTGAGGTTGCCATTATTTCCTTATAAATGGTTTGTGGGATTTAAGGATTTTTTGTTTGATTCAGAACAGAATCCATGGATGAATAGCAGTCGGTTTCTACTTCAAAGTGATATTTGGTCTCATGCGAATTAACAGTCTCTTAATGATATTTTTATACCAATAATTATACTATTTAATGTTAATAAAATAAGGCTTATGTTGGCTGCAGATATTCTTCAAAGCCTGCTCGCCCAGAGCTGCAGTACGTGCTGTGGAAAGTGGCAGCAAAGACCCAAGAACCGCACAACTTCTGTTCTGCAATGTAACTCAAGACAAATGCTTGATAATGCGGGCACTCTGAGGGGAGCAGGGTTTGCCGAAAAAGCCCATCCGTGTGTTCCTGCTCTGCCCTTGAACAGGTTCAGTAATGACACAATTGCCCCACCCACGTCCTAGGAATGAAAAAGCCTGTCATAGGTAATGGGTGTGCGTGGCATTGTGGTGAGCCACCGGGACCTTGGGTAAATATAACCTGACAGGGTGGGGGAGAAAGCAGGGGGGAAAAGGCTCTTTTGATCCCTTATTCATCTCTCCCCTGCCACAGATAAGGCTGGCAGGGCCGGCCGAAAGAAGGATCAGTTTCCCTGAGGAGAGAAAGAGGCCACACTGCCGTGACACAACATAGCCTTAACAGAACAGAAAGAGAGAGAGGGAGAGAGAGGGAGAGAGAGGGAGGGCTGATTCACAAATAATGTCGAACAACGACTAATCTCCGCTGCGGTGGGAGGGGTGCCGCTGTCGTCGTCTGATTGGATGCGGACGTCTCAGCCAGCGACCAGTGCTTACTGTACGGAAATCAATTGGTTGTTTACATGAATGAGCATCAGCGTTTTCCTTTTCTGTCTAGTCTCTCCTTCCCATAATATTGAATGTGAGCGGTGGTAGTAGTGCAACATAGGGCACTTAGCAATCAGATAAACTGTGTGTGTGTGTGACAGAGAGGGAGAGAGAGAGAGAGAGAGAGAGAGAGAGAGAGTAGGGGAAATTGCATGGGGGTGTTAGGCGAGAGACGGCTGCTCATTCAAGCATAATTCCATTACAGTTGGTGGCTACTGTGAAGGGGAACCATTAGATGTATAATCAGGATGGATGGGTTGGGATGAGACCGGAGATGATGAGTGTTGGGGTGAGGGGGGGGCTGCGGTGAAATATACAATCAATGGGACACCATAAAGTCCCAACCTCCGACCCCCAAACCCACACCATCACAGAGGGAGAGACCGAGAGGTGGCTGATGAGGGAAGTGAAAACTCCTTTCATCGTAGGTAATAGCTGGCTGTTACCTTAGAAACCATTTGTCTCTCTCTCACAGCATCAACCTTAATGTGGTTATAAGGTGCTGTTTTGACAGTTACAGCTCTGTCATGGAGGCTCCGTCCTGTTTATCTGTGGTTCCTAACGTGCGGGTCCGGGACCCTTCGGGCGGTCCCGAGGTGAATTCGCAAGAAGGTTTTGCTGTGTCTCCCAGTATACAGTCTCAAGAGCATGGAGGAGATACCAGGAGACGGGGCATTACACGAGGAGAGCTGGACAGGGCATCAACCCAACTTTAATATATTTTGTTCATCAAGACCTGATGTGTGATGTCATGTGTGATGTCATTTTTTTGAGCAGTGTATATATTTATATATAGTATTTTTATGCTACAACCTTTGTTATGCTATTAAAGAAGAAGATGACCATATAGATAGGGGTCACAAACGATGAACCACTTAGCGGGTCATTGAGTTTGAGAACCACTGCTCTGCATGATCCTTGGAGGCTTCAAGTTCTCAGCAAGTAAGATTGAATGATTCTGCAGAGAAGTCAATATGCCGACAAAAAAAATTAAATTAGGAACTTTGCTCTGCTAAGTGGGCCACTGCATTTGAAACCGACTGCAATCTCACTCACTCCAGACACACACACACACACACACACACACACACACACACACACACACACACACACGCACACACACACGGCCCAGCTCCATACATTGTTGCGAGAGCTGATTTAAGATGAGGGATGTTTAAGTCATTTAGGCCACACGATGAAGCCCCTTGGGTTCTGTTATTTTCTACCCCAGCCATGGTGCTGAATGTAAATTAGTGCCCGTGTTATTTGATGTTGGCGGTGGACCTGATCAGTAGCCCACAGTGCTGCTGGGAAGCCAATGTTTTACAGACCCAGTTGGACAGGCATCATACTTCATCAAATCATGTTCATGATTTACTTCGCTCAGGGAATACGATGGCTGCATTCGACAGACGGTTGGGTTTCCTGCTGGAGAACGAATAGATGTTTGTAGATTGTAGGTTTGTCTTTGGCTACATGTGACGAGTTAAGGCCAAAACACAGTATAATCAGCACAGTAGCTAGCCATTGCACACAAACACATGAGCTCATTAACTGTGATCAGCTTTTAAACTAGTGTTGTGTTAAATCTCTTATTAAAGATATTGCTAAAGATAGGATAACGGTGGGATTCTAGCAAGGCTGTTTGCATGACTAATTTAGTTCAGGATTTAGGCTGATCACAAAAGGCAGTACGCCCGCATTAGCGTGACTCATTTCACAACCTGCAACAGCCACGTGTAAAAAGTGGTATTTAGTTTGTTAGGAACATTTGCCAACCCACAATGCTGGTGCCAATTCAATAGCTGCAGCTCCACAGACCATTGCTCAAGTATAGCAGCTTTAATCAGCTTTGCAAGGTCTTATGGGACAATTATAAAAGTTCCACTTCCATATGTCCTTTCCATATACACTGACTTAATGCCTTTATGTGTGATTTTATTGACTGTAATTTGAATCCTTATTAAGCTTGCAGTTGTTTGCTAGGTTTGTTTTGTAGGTTATATTTACAAGCTTATGTTACCTTAATATGTTATAATATTAATATTTCATAGTATTTTTAAAGTCAGTACTGACATTTAACTGCATGTTATATACTAATGATATTATGATGACATAGCTTTTATCTTCTTCCTCTTTGTTATTAGGTTGAAAATAATCCCACATAGACCGTTCAAATTTCTTGTCTATTAAATGTATATAAACCTCATCCATCATGTAATGTTTCCTCATGTAGCTCAATAAATATACCTCATCATCACTGGATTAGATATTCATTTTATTTTGTTGAAGATCATTACAAGATAACTGCAGTTCAAGTTAGGAGCAAAATCACCCAAATTCGAACAAATAGCTCCCCCGCCAAGCAGTTGTTACACTCTAATCGATGGAAGATACTTGTTACCAGTATAGATGGTGAGTTAGTAATGATGATAAATTACGATAATTGCATCTGGTGGTCTTTAAAATGTATCTTTATAATGTATTTGTGTTGCACAAATGTAATCAATGTAAAGGTCTCTTAGTACTGTACAGTATTTGTCCTTTTCATACTACATACAGAAGTGTAATTAAACCTCTGTACTTCTGTAAAATAACACACAGAGAAAAGCACCCAATCAAATATACATGAAAAACTTTTCCAGCCCATTTGCCTCACTAGTAATTATTGTTCTTCTGTGTGCTGTACAGAGTTTATGATAAGTGAGTACAACAGTATCTATGTTTATTTATGCTTACACAAATTCTAACTAAAGAGCAGTGACTGTGAAAGAACATCATTTTAAGGAGTCTAGTGTACATATTAGCATATAGGTCACGATCACCACACACAAAACAATAGGAAGTGTGCATGTGCGTGAATGTGGATAATTGTGTGCTTCGTCCAATCGTGTCCCTCAGATTCACATCCAATATGGCACTGTTACTTCCGCTTAAAGTAGTACAGTACCTACCCCTGCATGTACAGTATACCCATTTCAAATCCTAGCCCTAACCCTTTTCAAATTAATAAATATTTATGTATATTTGAGTATTGTATAATCATTTCACCAGATCTTACACTTAACACTCTACTTACATTCTGGTAAGTATCCACTAGTGGAAGTCGACAGTTTTTTTACCTCTAATATGGCGGCGTCGGCAAAAACCCACATGAGCTTTGATGTCAGTTCGGAAATCTCAATAGCTGATGTGTCTTTGAGGCCGTCCGCAGCCGCTATAGGATTCTGTGAGGCCATCATTGGCCGCTATGGGGAATCAACAGAATATTGTCAGAAACTGACTGACAAGATTATTTAACGTTATGACATGTAAACCCCACATGAATAGGCCTATATAAAACCATCATGTTCATTCATTATTCAGCGCGTCATTTCACCACAAGCCATAGACACAAATAGGCTATGCCACAAGCCGGTTAGCATCAGTCTCCTATCAACGAGCGATGCTGAGGTAACTTATAAACACAAAATTTTTCTAATCCACGAGACTGCGGTGCAGATAGACACTTCTCCGCCAACGCTGTGTTACACATCACGCTCTTTGGACACGCCTCTGGTTCCAGAACGTTAAAAGGACACACTGAGGTTTGGTTTGGTATAAACAAGCAAATGCAGCATAATGCCGGGTCTTGTTTACGACATTATTGTGAGATCTCTGTATAAAAAGGGCCATAAGGTGTATTAAGCTACCTCAATGATGAAACAAGCAGAGTTGCTGAGTTGTCCATTGAAAACCCAGCAGTGTGAGCTAGGCCTTTGGCAACATTTGGGGCTATGAACTGCTGAGAAGGCCACTTTCATCTAGAAGGGTTAGCGTCCAATTAGCCCAGCATTACTGGATTTAATGATATGAATTTGGTTCATAACACTATATAGTATCTATGATAGATAGAGAGATAGACAGAAATTTGGTAATGGGCTTCATTCCCTATGATCAATGTCACAGTAAAGCATGAGACTCACTGAATTAGTAATAGGGATTCCTTACGAAATAATAAATCCTGTTTGGAAATGGTGAGGCTATCAGGCAAATAGTAGATTTCGTTGAAGAAGCACTGAATTACCCCTAACCCATTACAAATCATACATAATGTATCTTAACTACCGTTTGAAAAATACTTTTTCCCCCTGTGTGGTTGGTCACGTGTGTGTGTGTATTTTTCTCTGTCCTCAGACAGAGAGGTGCAGCAATGGCATATTCAGTGATGCCCTCAGGCCTCGGGTCTAATTGGTCTCAAAGCCCACGTCACTTCAAAAAAAATCATTCTAATTTACAATAGCAAATGGCCCCTCGGCATGGCTTTTGGGGAGAGCCGCGGAGGCACACCGCCTACATTTTGGCTCTCTGCTCGCATACTGTGTCAGTGTTTTCTTTGATTCACTCCCCCACCTCTTGACCCCACATTTTCAAGCTGTAGATTATGATCAATATGTAAGACAAATGTAGATAACCTCGAGTTGAACCCCTCTGGGCCTGCCAGGTGAGGAAAATATATGTGTGTTAGTGTCCCATACACGCTAATGTGTTTGGTGGGAATGCCAAATCTATGTTTGTAAATGTGTAAATTTGTGCCATGTGCCTTTCAAAGCTCCTTTTGCAACAGCTTTTTTTAACGCAGATAATTGTATTGTGATAAATGTAGTGAACTTAATTTTTGAAAATGACATCTGTGCTTTCGGGAGCTGAATCAGCGTTTAGACCTGCTGTTGGGTGTTAGCTTTTAATCTTAAAATGGACCTCATATATCAAGCAGCATTGAAAGGTAATATGTAATTTACAAAAGAAAATGCGTATGTTTTGGCTAGTAAGACATAAAATATATTGATATAAGTTAGTGAGTAAGTTAAGTGTCTATAAGTGTCTTCATCAATAAAAGACCCCCCTATGAATGCTGCGTGCTGACAGCACTTGCTAACCTAACCCTAACCCTACAGCTAGCTAGCTGGGGCGGAACGCCACCGTGCAGGAATAACTGCTTGGGTCTAAAAAGGTTTTGGTTTCATGCCAGAATGTATTTTACAGGTGTCACTAGGTCACTTACTGTCATCTGTCTCCATTCTACAGCAAAGTAGGCTAATGTATACACCAGCATTACCCAAATTACAAATCAGAGCAAGGACACAGAGAGAAATAATTCTGAATGAACTACAGAGGCATTCAGTATTCATACCATGATAAGATCACAAGCCCATCACATTCGGTTGGACAGCCGGCTACATGGGGGGGTGACATCTGATCGAAGCAGCCAGGCAGCACTAGTCCCAGGAAGACAGGACCTCGGAGAGAAGAAAACAATGGAAGAAAGATGCGGGTACAGGAACAAAGAGAGGAAGGGGGAAAGGGTTATCGGCCCCTGCTGCTCGAACAGAGGGGGAAGTGGACGGTTAAGTCAGTCAGTGACCTGTTCATAAAATCGCGTCAAACAGTATCTTCTGGTGGAGGAACGGGATTGTTCACAATGAAAAGGGCACCTTCAGTGTGTACCTGCACACTTTAGAAGGGATGCGCCAAAACGTTTCCACAATATATTTTTAACTTCTGCATTAAAAACTATAATAAAAAGTACAATGTTAATGTAAGAAGCTTGGAATTATGTTCCTCTGCTAATTAAATTCTGCCGAGAAATCAGAACAACTTGGAAATCGCCCAGATAGTGGAAAAGAAATGGTCTGTAATTCAAGGTTCAACAACAACAAACGTTATGAATGAGGATTTGTCCAGCTCTGTTGCACCACATCATGGTAATTAGCACAGCAGTTTATGGATTGGCCGCTTTTGCTCTTAAATGTCCTCCTGTGTTTTGTGCGGTTGTGTGCTGGGGTGCTGTGCCATTTCTGTCTCGTCCGGCAATTATTATAGCAGAGAGGCGTGTTTCCCCCTCCGTGTTTGTCTGTCTTGTGTATCCGCTGGCATCCACCACTATTTAGTCATGTCAGATGCTGGAAAAACCAAAACCCAAATACAGGGGGAGGGTTGAAGAGATGAAGGCTCAACAGAGAGCTGAGCTCAAAACATGTGGAACAAACATGTGGAACAAACATGTCAGACTCAAACTGGGGTCTTGGTTTGTCTGGGAAGTGGGTCATATACAGCTGTGGAGGGTGGTTCTTGGCCTGGCTTACGAGGCCCCAGAGAGGAGATAATCCTTTCCCCTTTTTTGTTTCTAGTTTTGTCTTCCCTATTCCGTCTCTCTTATCCCCATACTATATATAGTCCTTAATTAGGAGAGTTTGGCAGTTGGGTTATTGCCAAGGCCAGGGTAATTCCATAATTTAGTAGTTTGGCGTGTTTTTCAATTAACTATATGCATATAGGTTGCATTGCCCAGAGCGTGCAGTATCACCTTATTTCAGGTTGTGTTGGGTTTTCCTGTGATTACTGAATCACCCCGACCCACTTTTCTGTCAACAGTTCCGCTGCTGCAAATGGACAAACGTATTCCTGCCTGCCCTGTCAGCTATCTTTAGTGGAGTCCTGCATTTGTGGGGATGAGGGGCCCTGTAAACCTGACACATTCAACAACTGTGCACCATGATAGCAAGAACGTCATAGTTGATGTCCTTGACAAAAAATAAACTGTTGGTGTGGGCTGTGTACTTTCCCAGCAAGGTACAAATGCTGCTAGCATTTTAATTGTTTTTATAACATGCATTTCAGATGCATTGTATTGCATCTGTTTCCATTCAACTTGAATGTTTTAATCATTGTGTAATGCCAAGTGTCACAGCCTCTGCTTGAGAAACAATGACAGCTGTCAGACATTAAAAATCTATCTGGAATGTTGAAGGGATTCATAAGTACAAATGCTGCTAGTATTTTAATTATTTTTATAACATGCATTTCAGATGCATTTTATTGCATCTGTTTCCATTAAACTTAAATGTTTTAATCATTGTGTAATGCCAAGAGTCACAGCCTCTGCTTGAGAAACAATGACAGCTGTCAGACATTAAAAATCAATCAGGAATGTTGAAGGGATTCATAAGTTGGGATCAATGTTCTCACTGCATTCTTAATTCTTAAACTGCATCTTAAAGAATTCAACTTCAGATTAATACATGGTCTCATTTATTAATGAGACCATTAATAAATGGTCTCATTTAATAACAAGTGACCATTTGTTATTAAATGGTCACTTGAATAAGTGACCATCAAGTTGCCTTGAATAACAAGTGTAGAGAGAATTGGGATGTGTAAAAATGTTTAAATAATAGAGTACAAATACAAGCACATAGTCTTAATGGCTTTAAATATGAATGGTGTTGTTTTTTTTGGTTCTGGAAACATGTCTAATGTTGTGGATCAGTGGAACTCACAAACCCTACCTGGCACAAGACGCGACCTATAAACGCAGCCTTCTATCTTAGCCATGTCTTTGTGTTGGTGTGGTGAAATAGACCATTCTATGAGAAGCAGCTTGTCAAGGCGCCGGCTCACTGTGAAAAGCGTTTGTCCTCCCAGCCTCTTGTAGCGTCTTGATTAGAGTAATCCCTACTTTTGGATATGAATATGTCTCACAATTTATATTATTTATCAATTATTAATTTTCATAATGATTAATTCGTCAGGGAACCACCATAATATTAGGTTTGCGGAACCTCTTATCTTATGGTTTATGTCACCTATGGGTGATCATAAAAGTAAGATAATTATGCTATATTTGATAGTATATAATTTTCTTATTTATTCGATAATCAGTCAAAAATCTTGATCAGTCTAATGTAATCTGAATGGTGAAACTTGACACAGAAGAGTGATTAGTGGTCTGGTGTATGAAACAACAAATAATGCTTTATACAAAAGCACATCATACAGTATATGATACACATATACGAGGCAGACTCAATGTGCTTCACCTATTAACATGGATTTAAGAATAATGCATAAAAAGGCATTTACATTAAAGAAAAAAAGAGTAAGAATAAGTATTTCAATGAAGGAATAAAATAATAAAATCAAAATGTCAAAAATCAAAGTGTAAGGTTTGCAGTTTAGCAGAAAGTTTGTCAGAAAGTTTGTCAGCTAGTTTGCGATCTCATAGACAGCAGCCGGTCTTCCTGTACCCTCAAAGACACACTGTCAACACGAACGGGACCTATACGCTGGCAAGTTGCAGAGGAGCCCAGATTGATTCATCAAACTAGGTTGAAACGTGACCTAAAGTAAAACTGGGATAATTATAAAAAGTATATTTGCGATAAAGAAAAACAGACATAAACTGGAGCTGGTCCTAATCTGAAAGACACATTATAAACATCTTATAAACTGGTCTTATAAAAAGGTCTTATAAAAGCTGTTTTTCTAATGAGGCCATGTTACCAGGTCGAACACAAGACTAGGCCATGGGCGTATTGCATGGAGCAGTTCAAAACATCTTGGAGGACAACGGAAGAGGCAAGAGGGGGATGTTGTTGAGCATGCCAGTTTTAAATGCTAGCTTGGCACAAGGCGTTTCCCTGTGGACAAGTGGTTTTAGGTTTCTTCTTATCAGCTAGGAAAGGGGGTGTGAGACATGCCCCTTTGTTTAAGTGAAAATTACTGGCTTATGTATTTTAACCTAGCTGACTTTGCACACAAAACCTTGTTACCCACATTTCATAAGCATATGTGTATAGATGCCATGACCACTGGGCAAAGACGACTCTTTGGGTACCTTGTCAAACAATGATAATATAGAATGCAGATCTGTTTTTCAGGAATGTAGAAAAAGTATTGTGTTACAGTTGTCTGAAAAGCAACACTCAATGTTAAGTTTGGGCCCAGAGGGGCGGCGGGAGAGTCCACCCCCCCTCCCTCCCTCCCCCCTCCTTCCCCAAAGGGGGTGATGTCGGCGGGTCCTCACATCACTACAGGTCACACCTGAATGCCCCTCCACAGGAGGATGAAGAGGAGCTATTGTAACAAGGCTATCACGGCCTATCATGCCATGTTGCACCACGGTCACAGCAGTACACAGCGTCTAGACACGCACACACACGCACACACACGCACACACACGCACACACAGCGTGTCAGAGACATCATTGAGGGCCCATGGCGGAGGGTCCAATCATGAGAACATTCTTATGACAAACTAACAAGAAAGATAAAAAGGTGAGTGGGTGAACCATACCTGCAGCTATTGGTCCAGTGCGACGAATCAATCAACTGTCACTGTATCAAACCTCAAAGGGTGAAATCTGTGACAAGAGTAATGTGATAGGGGCCATTGAAGAACTATTCTTTATTATATACATTAAAAACAGCTTCACTGTGATGGAAAGTAACGATGTGGTTGTCAGCAAATCAGGACTAAATCAGAGCCATTGTATGTGTGTGCACGTGTGTGTGCACCATGCATTGCATATATTACATGTTTACAAGGGAACCGCTCTCAGTCCCGACGCCTGGGGAACCTGTGCCTTCCCAGAGCATGACATAAGGACAGCTGTTCATATAAACTTAACAGGTGTTGACGGTCTCATCTAAAGAGGCTCCCTTCAACTTCCTCTCTCTCTCTATGAGAGTCTATGCCTACGACTTCAATGTCCTGTGAGTATCCTCCAGAGAAAATGTGTCCTGCCCGCTGTCTCTGAGACATCTTTGACCTTTTATTAATCGTAAGTGAAAGTTAAGTGTATGGTCGCTGACTAACTATGCTCAATTGTCTTTTTAGTATATACTGTATTTATAGAGCTTGCTCATGGCAGCGGTAAGTTCCGTCTTTTCCGGCACAGTCTATTTATATATGCCATGTTTTAACCGTCTAAATTCTAATGTGAATGCTGGGTGATGATGAAAACGGATAGCTGCTGTAATGTATTGTTTACTTGCTTTTACTCTGAATGTTGTGAAGTTAAAAGCGTACAGTATTGTTTTATGAGATATTTATATGTGTTTTATGAGATATTTGCGCATTTCCTGTTTCTTTTTCAATGCATAATCACAATTCAGAGTGTTACATAACAATTGCATATGTTAATAACATGATAACATATGATAGGCAACATAAACCTTATTTAAGCTTTCAACAGCAATAAGCTATTTTTCGCTGTATCTGTTATTTCATTTAGCTATATTCGCACTATTTCCTACAGGAAATCGCATTACAGTCATCGCTCGCAAATGATTTCCCCCAAACAATCTTTTATTCTCCACTAACCTAATTGAAACAATATTGTTTTGGCAGTGACTCATAGTACGTGTCTATATTTTCCAGGTTAATGGCCAGCTAGTGTGGGTAAACACATGCACCATAACGGTTATCTCTCATTCCCCTGTTAACATTATTTTGTATCCAGAAATAAGCTTTGTTTTTCCTTGCAGGAGAAATGAAACACAATGCATCATAGGAACAGATATGTCCTTCCCATCCTCGAGTCCATTGTTATTTACAACCATTGTGCCTGCACTAAAAGCCGTTGGAGTCTATCCAGCAGAGGGAATCGACCAAAGGCTGTACCGCTATACATCCTTTATAGTATTTCTCAGATAGTTTAAATCATATAGAGTATTGTGCCACAGACATTAATTATTGATAATTGCTAGTGTCATTAACCCACTAGAGAACTCCACTGGGGGAAATCACTGCTGGGTCAAACACGCCAAGATAAAAATAAGAAATAATATTTGTGTGTTATAAAAATTATATAGGGGCAGGACAGGTATTGAGCAAAGTGTGTGTTCATGGTGTAAGATGATCAAATATTAAATCTATTTGTATCTCAGACTGCCCCGGTTACATCCTCATGTACTGTAATGTACTGACCATTATACAT
>JAODLI010000317.1:0-12122 GCA_027575585.1 Percopsis omiscomaycus | reverse complement strand
GAGAAGGAACGGCAGCTAGCTGAGCTGAGGGAAGACTACGATCGGGTCCTCGAGGAGGTGGCAGAGCTCCACCGAGAGCAGGTCAGTCAGTCATCACAAGGAGGAAAAGAGAAAGCTCTGGAGGAGCAGAATGCCTCGTTGAAAAGGAGGCTGGCTGATATCACTGCCAAAAGCCAGGCACTTATCCAGGATGTGGAGGATAGCGAGGAGGAGAGGGAGATACTGCGCGAGCAGCTGGATGAGCTCAAGAGCAGGATCGACATGGACTTTGTGCCCCTCAAGGACCACGAAGAAGCTAGGAGGAGCATGATGAAGGCCATGGGGGAACTAGAGGACAAACTTGTAGAAGCCAGTGAACGGTACGGCAAAGCAGAGGCACAGGTCCAACAGCTTCAAACTGAGAGGGCCTCACTACGCGAGAACATAACCAGTCTCCAAAGTGCTAATGTGAAACACCAAAGCGAAATTGACACCCTTAGGTCTCAAAACGCTAGCCTTGCTAAAGATCTGGAAACTGTGCAAAGCAGATGCGATGACAGAGAGCGGGAGATTGCGCAGCTGTCAGCCCGGAGCGAGTCTCTGAAGGTGAGAATGGACGGAGAGTTTGTGTCTAGGCAGAAACACGAGCAGGTGAAGAGGGAGTTGAGTTCTGCTTTGGAAAGCTCCAAGGCGGAGCTGTCTAAATTGGAGACCAGGGAAAAAGAAAGTGGGGAGGAATTGAAGAAAGTAAAAGATGGAAGTGATAAGTTGAAAGGAAAGTTGGAGAAGGTTCTATCAGAGATGGAAAAAGACTATGTAAGCCTAAAAGAACACGAAGCCATCAAATTCAAATTGAGTGCTGCAGTGGTTGAGGCAGAAAACAGAACAAAAGAAATGTCAGCCATGTACACATTGGCTAAGGAGGAAACTGCAAAGCTTAACCACGAGTTGGAGGCCCAGAAGAAGGAACTGGACACCATACAAAAGGCCATCCAGTCCAGGTTTGTCCCACAGACAGCCATCACAGAGCGGGAAAATTCATACAATGCCAAATTAAAGGATTTGACAGGCAAACTATCAGATATGGAGGAGAAGTACAGCATGGAGAAATCTGAGGCTGAGCGAAGTAAACGGGAGAAGGAGCAACTAAAAATGGACATGGAATTTGTTCAGCAAAAACTAGAAAGAGTTTCCAGTGAAAAGCACAAGGAAATAGAGGAGGAGTACAAAGATAAACTGGAGGAACTGACTCTGAAGTTGGTCGACCTAGAGCAGCAGTACAAGGAAGTGACCATCCAGAGGGCAGAACTGGAAGAGCGGAATGCCCTTTGCAACACTGAGATCCAGAACCTTCAGCAGCGCTTGGAGTCAGAGCTGGCCCGGCTAGAGAACTACGAGCGTGAGAATAAAAACCTCCAGGACGCCGTACATCAAGCACAGGCAGAGTGCAAAGCGGCGAGGGAGGCCCGGCTTGAGGAGGCCCAGAGGGCCTGCACCTTGCACAAGGAGCTCCAGGGACGCCATGGGGATCAGGCTGCGCTCCTCCAACAATACGCCCAGGCCAAGGAAGCCCTGCAGGCCGAGGTGGCTAAGCTCCGCCTGGCCCTCCGCGAGGAAGAGGAGAGCAGTGCCCAGAGGACAGAGGACGTCTCTGCACTGCAGTCGGAGCTCCTGCAGGCCACCCAGGCCCTTGAGGAGCACCGTGATAAGGAAGCCCAGGTGAACCAGCTGATGACAGACAAACAGCGGCTGGAGGAGGAGCTGGCTGGCTTGAGCGGCAGGCTTGTGAGGCTAGCGGAGGAGTGCGAGGCACTCCATCGGGAAGCGGCGCAGGCGCGGGCCAGCGAGGACAGGGCCAAAACGGAGCTGGAGAACGTGCAGAAGAAAGGTCACGCCATCGAGAGAGAGATCAGGGAACTAAAAGAGAGGTACGGCGAGTCGCTCGGCACCATTGGCAACCTTCAGAAGAGGATCCAGACGTCGTCTGAGTTGACTGAATTCAAAGACAAGAAGGTAGCATGAACATCATTAATTATTAATTTGTTAAATTTAAGGGGTTGAATTAATGAAGGAACACAATCAAAAGGGTTAGCACCCTGAGCTAGCCCCCTGCATGGTTAAATGAAATAGAAAATGAGATGTCATTGACTGAGTAACACTAACACTTTAGAGTAAGCTCAAGTTTCAATGTTGACATTGTGCCATATTGTTGACACCTGTGTTTGTGTGCGTTCACATTTGTTTGTGTCTCAGATCACAGAGTTGCTGACAGACGTTGAGCGATTGAAGCAGGCACTGAATGGCCTCTCCCAGCTGGCCTATGCGGGCAACGCTCCCAACAAGAGACAAACGCAGCACATTGACACACTCCAAGCCCAGATCAAAGGCCTACAGCAACAGCTGGCTGTGAGTGGACACATTATTATAACTGCATACATACATTACTTTATATATTATTTAGCTTGTTTTAGTCCTCTGTTCACTTCAGCTGTTCAGCAGACGCTAAATTAGTATAGTGCCCATTATATTGTACCGGAGGTACTCGGGATGTTATAAGCTGAGAAGGCGGCGTGGCTTCACAATGAGCCCAATGAGTTTTAATTTTCTTGTGGGAAAGGCAATGAGAATCCTGGTCAAAAGAAAATGTCTCTCCATTCTGAGCAAATGACTTTATTGAAAGAAGGTCCTGATTGGACCCATGACGGCCTCTCTGCTCCATTGTACCATCTACTGATAGTTCAGGACAAATGGAGATGACTCTGAGGTGTAGCTGACTATAATAACCGTAGTAAGGTGGAGCTGAGTACAATAGACTGTGGCCTCCATCGTACCTCCTTCCAACTGTGTCTCTATTTTTGTCACTCCGTTTCCTTTCTTTAGGATGCTGAGAGGCAACACAGGGAGGTGGTTTCAATCTACCGAACTCACCTTCTTAGCGCTGCACAGGTGAGCACTTGTGAACGCTTATAGGAAGGACACTTGTCGATTTTTTTTTTTTTTTTTAATTTATTTATTTTTATTTATTTTTTAAAAGCTGAAACTGCCACACGCCATTTACAGTATCATAAGAAAAAGCATTCTATGACCTCAGCAGTCACTAGGGCTAGATATGTTGCCTTGAGTTGCATTTCAAGAAACCATCATGTGTATATATTAACCCAATGTGTGTACATAATAACCCATAGGAAATTCCTAAGTTCTTCAGCTAAAAACAGATCATTGCATAATCTTTTTTTTTTTAGTTACTGCTTTTTTTGGGTCCCTGCATCGTATCCAAACAAAGCTGAGGTTTCTGATTTTCACCTTTAGAAATTGTTAATACATAATGCCTCCTAGGATGTAGCCTAGTACCCCATGATTGATATTCTCTGGGGCTGCAGCTATCTGAGCAGGGTAGTGAAACACTTTTAGACACCGCTGTGAGCTGACTCTCCATAATTCCATATACAGCATAAGCATCTGTAGACTCTTGTTTTTCAGCTAACTAGTCCACCACTTTCTTCTGGAGCCCTTGTACTTAGAATATGACACTTTCTTCTTGCCCCCGTTTGAACCTAGGTGCTGTTAGACAGAAAGTACAGTCTCAGCCTACCTATTTGAAGCAAACCAATGACAGGAGCTCAGATGCAGCACAATGTGTCAACGGTGTACTGATAACACTGCTCAGCATTAGGGGGAGTAATTCTCTGAACAGAGAGAAACGCAATGTGAGCTAATGCTTTAACATATCTAGTGTTTACTGGAGAGAGTAAGAACTGCTGAAGGCACAACAGAACAGCGTGCCCATGGGGCTCGTACTGTGAAAACCTGCACAAATGGATTAACTAGAGCCCCTTTATGTGTCCCCTTGTGTGCGTTTGTCTTGAAGGGCCACATGGACGAGGACGTGCAAGCAGCCTTACTACAGATCATCCGCATGAGGCAGGAGTTTGTGTGTTAAAATGCCTCCCAGCTAAATGCAATGCAACCTGCTGACTCAAATCCACCATGCTCATGTCCCCTGCTAGACATCATCCCTGTGTGAGAGAGAGAGTGTGTATGTTTCATGAAAGCAGAAAAGATCCTTTTTAACATGCCATTTCCCCTTTACAAAAGCTGTATGTTTGTGTAGATGGTTTGTAGAACCTGGAAATGAACATTTACATATAGACAAGGTATATATGCTTTTATCCAATGTATGCTGTATTTATATAATGCGCTGAATGTGGACTTTATCAGCCACATAAGTACAGGTTCTCTATAAGCAAGGTGCTGTTCTATGCATTGCTGTTGAGTCGCTCAATGACTAGTCTAAATATAAACCTCTGCCTCACGTTATGGATTTAACACTTTTATGTGATTTATGTGAGTTTTTCCATCCCTTTTTTTTTTTTGGTCATCTACACCAGCTGTAATGTGAAATGGATATATGTGCAAAGACCACTGTTCACATTCCCACCTGACCGTCGGTTGTTTTTTTGTCTCTCAAAAGTGTTTTCTGTACTTGACAGTTAGGCCTGACTTGATCTCCCCAATCCCCAAGACACTAAGAAAGAAACGTCAATTTCTCAAGGTCCAAACTCACTGTCTCCCAAAATCATGCATATTTAAATATTATGCCATGGTGTAGAAATGTAGCAGTTTTAGGAATCTTTTTTTGTGCGTGTTTATTTGAGATATCTACATTCACACAGTACTCCTGAGAATTAGAGGTTATATTGGGTTATGCTGGATTTGAGTCATGTGGGGTTTGAAGGAAAAACCTTTTTGTCTGAGGGAGACATTGAAGTTCCTTTGCTGTGTCCTACAGTTTGCAGTGGCGCATCATCCTTTTGTTGAAACCAGAGTGTCCTCTAGTGGCGAGACTTGGCAGGCCAAGTTCATAGAAATTATTTCATCTGGCTCAGAGGTGGGCAGCTGTTGTTCTCAGAACCCATACAATCTGTGTTTGTTGTTCCTGCCAAGGAAATTGCTTATTGACTTATTCATTCTAATGAAAATGTTCAGGTAAAAGCAGTACACGGGAAGTTGTAGCCTCCACTTGGTGTATATATACCATCTATGTACGGAGATCTGACGTACTGTTTAGGCGTTAGTGTTGTTGCTGTACACTTGTCCCTGAGCACAATTTTAGCCTTAAAAAAAACCTAAACATAAAGTTGTGGGAGGCCTAAAACAGTCACTACTTTTAGAGAACAACAGTTGCGTAACCCTGAGCCACTTCTTTGTGACGTTATATGGTTTAGTGTAGTGGTGTTACGATTCTCGAGCAAGTCTCTTTTTCAGTTATTTTTTTTTTTTCATAGCTTTGTACTTTAATTACTATACACTATGTGATGACTGTGATGATATTCAGCAGGTCTGGAGTAGAATAGCACAAGACACTTGTTTAGGGTAACCTTAGGATGCCATTTATTTATGTGGGTCGCCTGCCAACTCCAGCAATGAATTTACCTTTGAAGCTTACATTGCCTTGCCAAGTAAAACCTATTACTAATTGTTTTGATATGCTGGCCAAGAGCTCCTTTGATCATGATAGATGTCTCAACACAGTTTATTAAATGATGGTTTACTTATAACATATCCTCATTTGGAATATTAAAATGCATTTTCAACCAAAAACGTAAATAACGTCCAGGTAATTTAAATGTATGGGAATCTGTTAAAACTGGTTTCCTTCTTTGGACATGTATTTGTGTTTGTGAACTAGTACTGCAAAAAATAAAATAAAAGTGCCTAACATAGTAAACTATGCCTTGAGGTGAATTTATTTAGGGTATTTCTATCCCTAGAGTAAATGTCGTCATTCTGGAGATGGAATGGTAAAATAAAGTTCATGTAATATTAGGCAGTCAAATGTGTACTTCGTAGCTGTTCTCTCAGCTCTCCTGCTTATGGGAACAGCTCTGTTCATGTGGTTCCACTTTAGGCACAATCAGGCCGGGGATGAGAGTGAGTGCCTCGTTGGCAAACGCCCTCACTTTTATCTTTGAGCCTGCGCCATTATTGATTTGTCTGTTGCTTTTTTCCTCTTTTCACAAGATTTATTTTTCATTAAAGCTCTTTGTAACGGGATGCTGGGGTCTAGTTTATCTCAGTTCCTGATCTTACAGCTCAAAGGTTCAGGACTTTTTGGCAGTGGCGTAGCAGACAAAGAGTTTTCTCTTTGGGGGGGGATGTAGTTCAGTAGGACTTTTTGTTTTGGAACAAATATACGTCATGATAATTAGCTCCATATCCTGTCTTAATCGAGCAAAGTCGAGAGTCTCCAGCTTCTATTAAGAGCTTGTTCCTCCCCCACCCTCTTTCTCTTCTCTTCTTTCTCTTTGCAAACACCCTGTAATTGATGCAAGACTTTCATTTCATTGTAAGGAATTGAAACAGCCTTCCCCCTCTAGCCCTGTCTGCCTGGCTTTTATGACAGCCATTTGCGGTGTGCACTGAATAAGCTGTTCTCAGCAATTATGGCAAATACAATTCAATCAGTTGGGTAGATCTTTCTTTAATCTCACTTCCAGGGTCGTAATATGTCCCATATATCCACTTGGTTAACCACCATAAGCCCTTATTGCCCCACTAGCGATCCCATGTCTGAAGTTTATAATTTTAAGAATCACAGACGTATATCATACTGACCCCTTTCAAATAGGCCCTACTACTAGTAAATGGCATTTCTACTTTCTGTATTCGGAAACACAACTGTCCGCCAAAGTGTGAGTGGCTGCAGGGGGAAGCGTAGAGGAGGATGTGAATCCAGGAGTGTGATATCAGGAGGGGTAGAGATGGGTCTAATCAACTTGGGGCGTGTTTGCTGGTTTCTACCACTAGGGCAATTCCAGACACAAATCGAGGAGTGTACCTTTAACCTCATCTGTCACCCCTTGTCTTTTTCTTCCTAACTCATTTACATTAGCCTTATTTATTTCCCCTCTTTTCCCTCCTTCTTTCCATTCCACCTTTCATCTCTCTCCGCGCCTCGTCTCTTCCCTGGCGAGCAGGTCAGGGCAGTCTAAAGGTCTTTGCTTGGTGTGTCGCTTGTGTGATTGCTAGCTGTTTCTGTTGCTGCTAATAGGCCATTACTGTGGTCCGGGCAGCTTGGAAGGCCTGCATTGGGGCAGTGAGCAGAGGGCCAGGGGCCCCTCTTTTTACATTAGTCCCAGGAGGGGTGGGACTTCTCCTGGCCCCGGGCCGAGACAGGCTAGGCCTCTTTAATGTTTTTGCAGAGTTCCAAAACACTTTGTTGCCTCAATAAAGTTCATTTATGGGATAATAAGACTCTGGAGAACACATGGTGCTGATTTGAGTTGGATGGGTTCAGCATGGCTTACATTCCCAACTCAACTCCTCCTTTTTCTCGGCTCCTTCTCTCTCTCTCCCCTTTTTTCCATTTCATCTTGTTTCTTTTTCTTTTTCTTTCTCCCCTTCTCATCTTTCTCTGGCTCCCCTCCATTCTCTCTTCCCCTCTATCATTCACTCTGCCTCGTTCTAACACTTGGCGGCGGAGCTGTGTGATCCTGGGTTGACCCGGCCTTCGCACACCTGGGAACAAGAACCACTGACGGGACAGGAGGGGCCCTCTCATTTCCCAGGATTTATGCTGTAGCTCAGGGCGAAGGTCTCTGTGGAGGGGATGGAGGAGGGAAGAGGTGAACACAACCACGAAACCCCAGAGTACAAACGCCGGCAGGAGGATCAAGCTTTTACATTCATTCGATCTGGGCTCATTTGGGTGTCCCGGACATTTGTCTTATCGGAGGTGTGAAGGCACATGTGTGGAATGGAAGCTTTAAAACAGATTGATGTGCTTTATAGAAGGGTTAACTCGCATGCAAACACAGATTAGAAACAGGCCCTCGCGCTGCTTCTCTCTGGTAATTACACGTGGGGGTTTACGCCAGCGTTGGCCCTCTCTCCTTGAAACGCTAAAAGGACACTGAATACCACTGTAGGCCAAATGGTTTCCTCTGAGCTCAATGTTTTTCTTTTCCCCTCATTAGTATTTGGTTAACCGCTAATACTCTGCGTATCTGCTTGGCTTTGTCTCCATCTTGGTGGACTAACCAAGAAACAGATGTGTCCAATGATCTCCCTCCCTCCCACTGCCTGTTTCTTTCTCTCTGTCATCCTTACCACCTTTTATATATTCTTTCACTTCCAAATGGAAAATGGCCCTGGTTTCGCATGTCTGCTCTGGGTCTAGCGTGAGGCTGGCTGCGTGGGTCAATTGGTTAAGGCTGTGGGCTGAACATTTGGGTCGCTGGCACTTGGAAACATGGCTTAGAGGCCACCTCTGGCTGTTTCAATCATCTTGAAGACACACGGGTTTGGCCTGGGGGTGTTAGCTAGAGCTTGTTAGTGTGGTTGGAAATGGCTGCATTTGATTCCATTACGGGAATTGGATGAAAAGCAACGCATCAGAGTGGACGTTTTTTCAGATGTGGTTTAGGCGGTATGTTGGTTTGGATAACCGGTGCCGCTAAAAAGGATTGTTGAAGTGTCCTGAAATGTTTTAGCGACACCTAATTAAATCCGAATGACAGGCTGAGTGTTCTACTCTGGTGAGAACGGTTGTGTGGTGAGGATGTTTAGACTTGTAGATCCGGTGGTGGTCAGTCAATTGCAGGGACTAACCTGTGGCTGTCCCGGCTCCGCTGTGGACTCTGACCGCAGACGAGCAGGGGTGTTCCATTGCATCACTAATTGTAGAAGGCTGTGGGCTGAATGTTCGGCTTCTGACTGAAACCTCGGGTTTTCAGAATGTTCAAACATGCACACACACACACACTACTCATAAAGGGCCTGGATTAAGAGGAGTTTCGATTGGCGTGAATGCAAATACTGTTTTGTGGTTGAAAATGAACATTAAGTCATAACATACAATAAAGGGTTATGGGTGACGTGCTATAGAGACCCTTAAGAGGAAACACCTCTCATTATTCTGTACTATATCATTTGTTAGCTATTCAAATTAAGTCACAAGATGGGAATGGATGAAGTGCTCAAGAAGTGACAATAGTTGTTTGAATGACAACATGGCGTGTGGACACTGACAGTGTCGATTAAGCTTGCCCACCTTTGTACGTTTCTGATTGGTGTACATACACTGTATGTGAAGTATATATTAATGCATTGAGCAAACATTTATATTTGAGTTTAATAACAATGTAAATACATTTTACATTACCTTCAGTGCACATTTAAATATGAAATTGTTATGTCGCTTCCACTGTGCCATATGGAGCCGTTTTTTGGGTGAAATGAGCGTTAAACGTTCAATGAATTACAGTTTATAAGGAACCCCTTAAACAACTTAAATGCCACTCAATGATGTCCATGGTATAATGAGGTTTCGTTTATTAGCAAATACCACAGATACTTTTAGTAATACCCACTTTAAATACTTATTTGTGGTTTGTAGTTGCAGTCTAGACATTCTATGAAAGAGGCTGGTTTATGAAGCTGACCACACACTACATAAAATTTCAGCCATTTAACTTTGTTCTTTCTTGACTAAGGTCAGGGTCGTGGTTACGTTTAGTCCTAATGTTACAAATGAACAAATATGTAATATGAAGGAGCAGTGCAATATTGTGTGTATACTTAAAGTCAGAGTCCATTTGTTCATGTGTAAAACACTCGGTGAAGAAACGATTACAGTAAATGTCGTGTAGTTTCTAATCCTTACCTCCCGTTTGATGTGTGCATGGATTGTCTCTACAGCCCCCGCACTCGTCACTAGTGAACACTTTAATCTCTGCGCCTGTTCTTCTCACAGGGCCATGGTATGGCACTTAACACCAGTGTTCTCTCAAACTGTCTAAAATGTCTGCTTTCATCAGAGTATTTTTGAGTGTTTGCATTTCTCTGATCTCAAACCTGTCGCTCTACGATTGTCTCTGAGCTTTGATGCAAATTCTCAGTGAATGGAAATTTCCGGCATTCCGCTTTGTAATCCCTCGGGAAGATCTCCTGTTCCCCTGATCAAGGTTGCTTTGCCTTGATGAGCTGCAGAACACGGGCACGCGCGCACACACACTATAAAACTCAATAACTCACCCTCTTTCACTTCTGTGTGTGTGTGTGTGCACAAGCATGTGTGTGTGTGTAGGACTACATGGTAGACATGCGGGCATGGTAAATGTGTGTAGCCAACAGATCTGACTTTCATGTCCGCACTTCAGAGGGAGCTGGATTTAGCCCCTTCATACCTTGCCCTTGGCAAGACCAAAGGGAAATATTTATAAATCACCTGCACAACAAATATTGAAGCTGGCTTGTGGTGTCAAAAGCACTCGATGGAGACCCTAGCACTTCCACAACCTTAGTCCACAAAACCAATGAGAACAACCCCTCTAACACATCTATAATGCTAGAACCATGGCTGATTAGCCATATTTTAAAACATATGGGCTGGTAGCATGAATTGTTAATGTACAGCTGGAATTGTTAATGTACTAACTCATTAGTCACGGAATTTTAGTCAATGCTAATGTTAATTAGTTAGCTAACTTGTTTTTGTCATGTTTATTCAGTGTGTCTCATTCTCGATACTTCCGTCAGTAGGCTAGACTTCGATGTAGTACACTGTGTACACTATGTAGTTACTTGCGTTGTGCGAATTGAGACATACTGTAGCACAATATTGTTACCTTTTTAATATCTATATTAAAGATCATTAGCTAGCCTATTCTGAAAGCTTCTGCATTATGTAGTTGATATCTTGGTTTGAACTCTGCCAGCATTACATCACTACAATGTGCAGGTGATTTTACTCCTGTAAACATGTTGCTTTGTGGCTGCTCAACAGTAATTTCTGTATTCACTGTGTAAATTCTCACTAATGTGATCGAAACTGTTTCATACCAAACAATCAGCAGGGGTCTGCATACTGAAATACTGCCTAGGGTAATCAGTGTGACTGCTGAAGGGGATAGACATTAGATATGTAAATGCATATGTGAGTAGCATGTTAATACGTGAGGGGGAAAAGGTCTGTGTGTGCGTGTGTGTGCGCGCGCGCGCGTGTGTGTGTGTGTGTGTGTGTGTGTGTGTGTGTGTGTGTGTGCGTGCGCACACAGTGGCTTACATCAGTGGTTCTCAACAAGGGCTTAGGCCTCCTGGGGCAGAGAGTCTTTGCGCTAAAGTCTGAGTGAAGTCTAAGTCAAGTCTCGAGTCTGCCTAAACATTAAAATGGCTATTTCTGCTATAGCCTGTCTGATGGACTATAGCAATAATTGGTATTCTGTATAGGAAACGGAGGCTATATGGGGGAAGGATGGTCAAGTTTTCTGGGTGTTCGACTCCCATCCGGAAGGTCGCTTTGGATGAAAAAAAAGTGTATGTTAAATAACCTAATTGTATATGATAACACAACATTAGACTGTGCAATGAATTAACCGTGCATAGATGGAACTGTAACAGCAAAAGTTAATAACTTGTTGCTCCATATTTACATTTAACTTGAAAATGTAAAAGCATAAAATATAAAATATCATTATTGTTATGTGTTTTGAGTGCCGCCATACATTTTCACTGGTATGGAATCTTAGTTGACAGTTGAACAATGTTCTGATCACAAAGATTGCTAGATCAATTTTCTTTGCACACCCAGTGTGGTAGACAATACTATGAGCCATTTAACCACTGTTTACCAAACTGGGTGACGAGAGACAGGCCAGAGGCCTGTTCCATAAAGCGTGCTTAGAAATTTTGGGATAAAAGTCCAAAACCTGACTTGAATGAACCTAACAAATCAGTCGAGGCTAAAGCGGTTCCATAAAGGTCAATTCTAGTTCATGCAATCAGCAGGCCGAGAGGTCGAACATGGATCAAATCAATACACCATGGCAAAAAGCAATGGTAAAGAAAGAGCTGTGATGTTCACAGCCACCGAGCAGCACTTAATATTATAAATATATGAAGAAATAAACAATATTGTATCCAAAAAAGGTAATACAGCTGCCATAAACAAAACAAGAGAGAGGCTGGCAAGAAATTATTGATCAATTGAATGCGTAATGTGAGTCTAATTAAACCTAATTAAACCTTGGGTACAAGATTTACACTGAAATAATAACAGAAAACCTGTAGGTTATTAAAATATCGTATACAAGAATACATAGATATTAAACCTCAAGACTACAAATGTATACATGTTTACTCAT
>JAODLI010000316.1:0-12123 GCA_027575585.1 Percopsis omiscomaycus | reverse complement strand
TGCTGAACCGCGGATTGATTGCAAAGTTAAACCATCACAGTAGAAACAGTTTTACTGCTGCTGTTACTTTTTAAAGTGATAACGTTAACGTTACATCACGATGCAGAGCTGCAGTGAAAAGATAGAAAAGACAGATGCATTATGTATGTTATTCCCGCTTCAGTAACATGCTGCCTTCCCTTCGACACACAGCTCCACTGCCCAGCGGAGCTGCTACGGTCTCGCCAGTATTGATAGGCTATTACTCCTGCAGTATAACCAATGAGAGAGCACCGTGGGTGGGACATTGAGCAAGTCTGCAGGGTGGTGATTACAGAGAGACTGCTACATCAGAGCCAGCAAAAGTAGCGCATTTTAAAATGAAATTGACTCTAACCAAACCACGGATCGATCTGTGATGAGTTTTGTGATGTCTCGCCACTAGTGTAGTAGTACTGATCACTTTTGAGTAGGGATAAAAATAATTCAGCAGATGCAGGGATACATTGACCAGAAAGGGGGAAATCCCCCCCCCCCGGCAAATCGCACCCTGCATTTTACTACAGTAATATTACAGTAATATACATATTACTGTATGTACACACACACACAGTTTAAATGTGTTATTTGAATTCACCAATTATATTAAATGTATAGGAATATTGTTGAACACTTAAGGATACAAGTGACAGTGTCTCCTCCACACAGCCTGCTGCCTATGATGGCTGACTGCTGAAATGGAACAGAACTTTGCTAGCTGCTTAGCTCTTCTCTTGGGCATGCCTGCGATCTGCAGACCCCTTTGGCTACCAAATATCAGTACCAAGAGCCTACACTGGTAACCTAGGTTGTGAATGTGTGTGTGACTAGTGGCTGGTACTTGGTTGTAAATACCTGGTCCATGTGCAAGTCATATGGGCAACCTACTTTTAAAAACTTACTCTCTTTGGCCTCTGCGCACACACTCGCAGCACCAAAAAAGGTAATTTCTAAGGGATTTAGATCAGCGAACAATTGTATAGCTGTATATGATGTGATAAATTTGTAATGTCTTATGACCTTAACTCTGGGGTATGGAACTTAATCAATTGTACGAACAAAGTAACTCACAGTTCAAAATCAAAAACTGGGCATTGTCAGTTTGATTGACAGCTTTCATCTGTAATTTCAGGCATGCACTATACATTTCCTTCTATTCATCTAGAAGTGTGTGTGTGTCTGTCTGTGTCAGGGCTAAAAGAAACTGGAATACCTTTTCGACCTAGAGTTGTGAAACCCTGGTACACATTCCAGGATATTAATCTTCCAACGCTCAGTTTGGCTAAAGTACATAATTTGTAATCATGCATTTGATTACTTTGCTTCTTTCATTAGCAATCACAAATGTGTCATTAATTTTGTTAATCAGGCCTCTTACACACAGCATTCACATTATCACCTCTTCATGCTCTACTATTGCCTATGGTCCCTAAGGTATTAACACCCATTACTTTAATGAATCGTCTAAAGAATCAAACAGCAATGACAGTTAATTTACTTCCTACTTTGGTAATGAATTGTGTGCAGTTCAGATATACTCCTTTCTTTCACTCTATCTGACAGATTTCGGGATTTCACACGCCAATGAAGTATTCATTCTAGTACTTGCAGTATTTAGTAATTTCTCACTGTGCAAAGGTTAATCTGCATTGCATTCCAGGCTGTTTTTGTAATCACAGTTAATCACACTTTAATGACCTGTCTTCAAAATAAGCCTATGATTGACAGCCATGGTTATGGGTTTTGGCAAAACTTATGACAGGCTTTTAGTGTGCTAATTTATCTATGTATAGATGCTAAACCTGTTCCATTAACCTAGCATCACCTTCATCCATCTCACAATAATCCACTATGTATTCTATCAATATTATCACGATTGGGTGTATTTCTCTCCCATATGTGGGGCCTTATTCAGGATAACATAGTGGCTCACGCCAGTCCGCTACCTCATTACAGAGAAAATAGAAGATGAGTCACTTGCACCACAGGAATCTGTTGTCAAGCTACAGATACACAGTTGCATGGTTTACTCATTCTGTATAAAAGAAAAAGGTGAAAATTGAAAATTTCTGCTGTATTCTTTCCCCCTTTTTCATGTCATATGGGGGTTGGAAATAAATTATCACTTAGAAAATGAATCAAATTCCTTACAATTCAGAATATAGCCTAAAACAGCATGCCCTTTTTAAAAAGTAAAGTATGTAAATGTAGCAAATGTCTCGTCCTCTTCTTCTCAATATGTGCTCACGTGCTCTCTATCGCCCCCACACAGGCTGCACTAAAGAAGTACCAGATGGAGCACAAGAGCAAAGGTGAGAGTCTGGAGAAGTGTCAGGCTGAGCTGAAGAAATTACGCCGGAAGAGTCAAGGCAGCAAGAATCCCTCCAAGTACGGAGAGAAGGAAATGCAGGTGAGTCACTATAGCAGGCTGAATGAGGTCAGCGCAACTGCCTCCTTGGTGTTTACATTTGACTTTCCGGGAGATAGTCTGTCATTTTGTTGTCTTGCCAAGGTACATGTATTAGGCCTTTAGACTTCTAGGGAAAATGAGTAGGCCTGAGTGAAGTATCGTATGATTGTTTTTCATGGTATAACTGTATGTTATGCATTAGTTTTACAGATTATTTTCTTGGTTTCTCTGAAAATATTCTACACCCATTTGGTTTTCATTGACAGACTTGCAATAGGTTGCAATAGGTATACGGTTGCAATAGGTAATTCTTTAGTTTCTTTAATTAAAAAGCAAGCAATAAAATCCTTGGCTATGCTAGGCTGATATAACAACATGGCAGAATTGTAATATCCATATAGCAGTATAATGCAAGTCTTTAAATACAATGGCTCGACCAGCCCTTCTTTGTGGACAAACGATGATACTTGAGATTATAAACCAATGCCTTCATTACTGTGCTGGCTTGACAATTATTTTATTCCCCATGTGGCTTTCTGGAGTTACCATGGCAAACAGTTGTTGTTTTGTTTGTATTTCTTTTCCACAAAATCTCCTGTATTTGTTTCCCACTGGTTTTCAGCTTTTCCAGAGCTCGCCCTCACTTTGGTCAGAATACAATTTGAAAATATGTATAATGATGTGAATTAGGGACCAAATAGAGGTGCTCCCGAAGAGGGGTACACTTTTTTCCTGTCTAGCCTTTTAAACAGAAAATCTTAATTCAAACAACCTTATAATTTACCTCATTTGGCTGAAGTTGGTTAAAATGTTTATGCAAAAATATACTAAAGTAGTGTGTGCATACACCACACCTGAGGAAAAAGTCTAATCATTACCTCAAAATCAGTTAATTTAGACAGAACAGGAAGAAGGTACACTTCCAGGTCACTGTGAAAAAGGTCTTAGTTCTACAAAGCAGATCACAATATGTACTGGTAGAATGTATTATCAAGTTACTCGTGTTTGCACTAGTGTTCGATGTAGGATATATTTATATTATAAAACTTGAAATATACCTTTTTATATTTAATTATACAACAAACTAACTTGAGAATACATTCTACCAGTAGATACTTCAGTCAAACTTTTTAGATTAAGGAAAGAAGTTAGTGAATACAACGGTGATTTGCCAGTCCAACACCTACCGTGAACATTAGCAGATGTTGGTATTAAGGTTGGGGAAGCTACAGTGTTTAACACAAGTTCCATTCTGCTGAAAATAATTCACATTTTGAGCTACTGCACTTGTGTTTATACTAAACTAAATAAACTATTTGTGTGCCAGCAACTATTGTATTGGACAGTTATGAGTCTGGCTGTTAAATATTGAGCTTATCCTTCATAAAGTAGCTTGAATGCACGATCTACGCAAGAGTGGAGGTGGAGGCGGTGACAATGTGCCCTGAGTGGGAAGGCAAACAGCGGAGGTTTTCACATCAGCTGTCCATCCCAGCCAAGCCTCATCTCACACACAGACGTACACTAGCAACCAATCACAACATGTCAGTGTTTACCTCCTACAATTGGAAGGCTCTATATATACAGTGGGGAGAACAAGTATTTGATACACTGCTGATTTTGCAGGTTTTCTTACTAAGCATGTAGAGGTCTGTAATTTTTATCATGCAGTGTATATATATTATTCAAATAATACATAAATGAGTAAATATATCTACAATTTCAATGTAATATTATTTACTCATGTTGTGTTGAATAAACACTACAGGCCTGTATACTGTAGCTGTGACTGCCTCTTCTAGGGCTGCATGGCTGGGAGGCTAGCAGAGCAGTTGGATTAACAAGTCATGGCTTGCAGGGTAATCAAGCAGCCAGACTAGGCCCTACTATACGGCATGGCCGACAATGACTGGGGTCCATGCACTCAGTGATGTGCATGGTCCCAGGGGTTTCCCAGGATTCCCTGGAGGGGGGAAAAAAAAAAACTCCAGGGAATCCCCCACCCTGACCCTTCTCTTGCTCTGACTTGCTTTACAGGAAAACGATCCCTCCCAGGGTTCTGAATGCATATGCATGTGCATGTATATACACACACACACACACACACACACACACACACACACACACACACTAGGAGATGCAAGTCACACTCAGTGTCTCATTTCAGATACTTTGATGTAGTACACTATGTACTTACTTGCGTAGTGCGTGCATTTTCGACAGGGTAGTAGAGTCTCAAATTGAACCCACTAGTTGGGCACTTGCCAGAAATGAACGCAACATATCTGCCGGCTTCTTCTAGTCCTGTGGAGCAGTGACGTAGCCACAGGTGACCCTTGATTGGCCACACCTGGCCTTTTAGGCCCAGCCAATCAATGTATTGCATACATTTTAATACCAATGAGGAAAGACCCCGTGTCCATGGGGTTTGCCTATGCACACAACGCACACACACATAGGCCTGTGTCAAGTACTAAACCTTTTAAAGCATGCGCGTATTAATGCATGTATTAAAACGCGGTGCCTCTGGTTTGGTGAGCAAACGTTAGTTGAACTGTAGGTTTTCAGCGACTCTAGCTGCCCACGTGCAAGAGGAGCCCAAGAGAATAGTTTAGTACATCCATTACAGATGGACATTGGCTCCCTCGGTCATAGAAGTCTTAACAACATCCCACCAGATATTTTCCCCATTGTCAACACTTTGTTAACACTAGGATGGCTGTGAAATAAAATAACACCCATGCAAGCGCCGATCTGCGCGTGCTGTTATATTCTGTATTTACAAGCAAATGGTCTAAATATATATATATATATATATACACTAAACATGCTTGTTGATGAAATGCAAAGCGATTTATTTTTTGTCTGTGGTGGTGTTGAATATGTTGCTTATTGGCCATGGAACAGGTTAGGTAGGGTATTTTTATTATGGTCATGCGGTAACCTGGTGCGCATACTGTATGTATAACTATGAAATGAGATTTGTTTGTTTCTTTTCTTTTCTTTTTTTTCTGCAAGCCTAGTCGAAAATTGGTTTGCATTTAGTCGTGACCCCTGCTTGTTGGGTCCTTACATCTGTACAGAACAACCAGTTCATAAGACTTGTAGAACATTAGCAGGGAAAGGAGGGGAAACTTTTTCGTATTTTCAGCTCGCTCACTTATCATATCCTGGCTGTGGGTGAGCGAAAGAACAGTCAACCAATTTGTGCTCGGCCCCTCTGGGGGAGTACAACACACTGAATATGAAGGGGAGCCTTTATACCATCCTACTAACCCACGTTTCATATTGCTAGCCAGTAACCCAGTAAAATGGGCATACTGGGAGGTATGCCCACCTACCTAGGTTTTTACAATCCCAACACTTATAACCCTCCACATGGCCCCCGTCTCTATTATGTAGGTAGAAGCGAGGCGCTTTTACTTGAATTGTGTTATTGGCTTTGTTTTCATTAGAAAGATGTTGAAGCCTTTCTTTCTCCTCAAACCCCTCCCCCCTCCCAACCGTCTCATCGGCCCTTGTCCTCTACAGCCTTCAGACCCTCTGAGTGTGTGATCCCATTAGTGGGTAAGGTTCCTGCCAAAATGCTAATTAGCTCATTATGTAGTTCAGTGGAGGGGACTAAGGTGCTTTAAGGAAGGTAGGGTGGGGGTGGGGGTGGGGGGGTTCTCAGTCCTAGACTGGGGGAAAGATAAGGGAGAGAGCAGGCAGCCACCTGAAAATATCAGACACTGGCTTCAGCATGAATACAATGCGATAAGCTGCAGTTTTATTCATTTCGTCGGGATTGTATAAAGACGTAAGGCAAGAAGGAGGGGGGGGCACCCCATAAAGAAATCTGAATGCATTATGCATGAAGATGAAGACTCATTATTAGGAATGTGGAGAGACATCAGACATGTAATAAAGGTGGTCAGCTGAATGTATTGAATAGCTGGTGTCATACGGCCATGGCCCGAACTGTTCTGCTAAAGGCATCTGGATATGGAGAGTGCTGATGGCGATGGAAAAGAACAACAGATCCAAGCAGTGCTCCTCGTCGCGCAGGGTTATGTAGGGGAATTCCTTTAGGAATAAATGCAATATAAACGCCTCTGTAATTACGAGACCTCAGGTGTGGAGCATAAACCCTGCTTTCCACTCCCTTCGCTTTTAATTACAGAGCACTCTTGAGTGCAGTGCATCATGGGAGTACACAAACTGTAGTACTACGTGTCACGGGGTTATGCCCGTGCCCTATAAAGTAAAATGTTGCATAGCTATTTTCATTAATATTTAAATCAAGCTGGCTTGGCGGTGTTGTAGTGTTAGCGTAGCGTGATTTTTACATGTTCATCATTACTGCCGTTTGTTAATGTCAGGAGACACGACAACAAACCGTGTGTGTGGCTCAACTTGTGGCTTCTGTCAGGGATGGGATTAATGAAAAGAGATTGAGTTTTGCAGACTGGCTAGTTTGGTAGCTAACATGAGTCTATATTAAACTACATTCGTCTTACCAATCATGTTATCATGCCTCTGTGAATATAAAAATTACAATTACTGTATATAACAGCAAATTAAGCACTATAGTTTTGTCGAATATGTCGAATAGTTTTGCTAAACAACCTAATTGTAAAAAAAATCGTAAAATAAACCTAGGGTGGCTCAGGTAGAGCAGTAACTGGCGACTACATGGGCTTGCCCCGAAACCTTGCTCTTGTCTTGGCTTGCGTGGTGAATGAGTGAGAATCAGGCCATAAGGAAGTGTGGAGAGGACAGACTGGTTGAACAGCTCTAGTCAGCACTGCTAAGGCAGATGCGAGTCAAAAACACTGGGGCACTTCAGGCAACCATCGATCCTTCCGTTTTGGAAGTACGTCTTCCCTGAATAGGATCGAAGACCTGTTCATAGACCACCTTGCCAGGAGTGTCCAAGCTGTGCGTGTGTTTTTCTGCTGAGCACTAGCCATAACTTGTCTGTCTGTGCAGTGTGGAGTATGACTCATACCAAAACAAAATCTCTCTAACTATTTCATGAGTGAGTGAGAAATGGAAAGCAAGAGGTAGGGGGGGATAAACCTCAGCTGCAACGTCTAGTAGTTGCTTTGGTTATTGAAATGTTGCTTTACAACCTTCCTGTTTGACAGTCGTGCACGTAACTGCCTTGACAGAACCGAGGAACTATATAAGGCGGTTTGAATGCGCTTCATTTGAGCTTAAGTTGTACAGAGTACAAGGAGAAGGGTCAAGGAGAAATGTGTTCAACATCCTTTTTATCTTTCCCTCTCTCTCTCCTTGGATTACACATCTTGGCTCTGCGGACTTGTGTAATGGCATAGGTGGATTTTGTCCAACTCTCTGCATGCTAATGCACTGAGCCCTCCTCGGAGTGTTTGTGTTCGCTATCATTTAGCCACTTAAGAGATTCTTCCAGAGTTTGTGTAATGTATTGACCTCATGACTGTCAACAGTGGGGCAGGAGTGTGCTCTGCTGGTTGCCAAATAAAATTCATCCCCTCCTACAGTGCCTGCAGGTACTGTAGGCAACAGTGGAAGAGCACAGGTTTAAGTGAGTTACACTCACTCATTTACCCTTTAATTTTCTTTAATGATGCCCTGTTTTAGTTTAGATTCGTTTGTAAACGTGTCACTGTAAAAAATAACTGCCTGCAAATGATAAATACATTTAAATTTTTGTAATTAAAATGATGTTTTATAATTAACTTAACTGATGCATTATTGAAAAGCTATATGAAAATTCATAATTGCAACATCTAAATATATTAATATAATGGACTGTAAAGAAACCTTCACGGTTAATGATTGCAAACATGGGCAGGAGTACTACAGTGGACACACGACTACACACATTCCTAAATGCCATTTACTTTTCCACACAGGAGGGACTATTGCCCATTTTTTTGTGTGTGTGTGCGTGCTGGTGTGAGTTTAATGATCTCAGTAAAAGCTGACATTTCCCGGTTCAAGTCAGATCATGCCGAGACAAGACACCAGCACAGGAATGCCTCCCTCATGCATACAGTATGTGTGCACAAACTGTTCTACTTGTTAAATAGTGTAGTCTATTAGAGTTGTTTTGTAAGGTTTTAGGGAGCGGCTCTGCCTCCACACTCCAGCATATTCAGTCTGGCTGTTCTTCTCTTGACCTGCTCGGCTGTGAACATCTAGGCGAGGTAGAGTTATGAGTAACACAGTCTGTCCTTCCTCACCAATTACCACCAAAGGTACACTTTACCCCTAATGGCTGCAGTGGTGCTGTGCAGTGGTAAACAGTGAGAGTGTGTGTGGCTAGATCCTTCTCTGGGTGAATAAAGGTTAAAAAAGGGGGATGGGTAAGTAGGATAACCATGAGATAGCATGGGTTGTCTTGAGGACTCTTCTTGAGGACTCTGTAAAGGGGCATTTTTCAGGAATTTACCATTATAGAAACGTTGCTGAATGGCTGGCACTCATCTCTACTCCCCCTACAAAGCTCCTTTTTGTTTTGTTTATTTGTATTTGTTTTCTTAGTAAGTAGTGCTTTTAAAGGGGATTCCAGTGTGTCCAAATCTTCCCCTCAGACTGTATTTTCTGTATTTTGCAGTTTGTGGAGACCATCAGCTCTAAACAGAGTGAACTAGACACCTTCATCGCCGAGGGATACAAGACAGCATTGTCCGAGGAGCGTCGTAGATACTGTTTCCTGGTGGACCGCCAGTGTGCTGTGGCCAAGAACAGCAGTGCCTACCATGGCAAGGTAGGTTTAACCATGTTGGAAATGCAAGCCACGACCCTCTCAAGGTAGAGACGAGAAAATAGTGAGCTTAATCAAGGGGGGGGGCGGAAATGCTAAAAACTATGAAAGAACGATTGTTTTAATCACTGTTGCATTTGCAGTAAAAAAAAAACCATAGTTATGAAATTATGGTAATTAATAGTTTACCAATAATAATTTGCATTTGTGACATCAGTTGGTTAAAAGAAATCCCTTAATGGAGATTAAACGCCTCATTCTCATGTGTCTGTGCTCGATGGTGTAAACAGAGCTATTTGGACTCTTTGTTTTCAGATGATCTTTTGAAGTAGCCATTAAAGATTAGCATAGTTTGTTTTACAGGTGTTTATTTTTTATTTTTTTTACTTTTTGGAACTTCTGGCTAGATATTTTAGTGAGTGGGGGTATCTGAAACTAAAAACTCAAGTTAAGGACTAAAAGTGCTTACTATTTTGCCCATAGCAAACAGCATTATCTGCTATTTTAAACTCTGTAATACTATTGTTCATTGCATACAGTATGTGGTGAGGCATATAATTCCAGCCTACATTAAAATGTACGGATTTATTTTAAAGCCCCTACATAACTCTAAACACCCTGCTGACTGTTGCATCTAAAGCTTTAATCCATATTTACAAGCACTCCACAGTACTCCATTTTGCATCACCGCTGACAGATGTTTTCAAATTAAATGCATGCCATAAATAATACTGCAGCTAACTCGATGAGGAATGTAATGGAGAACCAAGGTGCGATGGCAAATCCAAGAAGAAGCATAAAATATAATATGGCTGTGTTTAGCTCTAGTAAGGATGTCGCAGTGTCTTAAGTGCAAGTGTAATTCACTACAGGGTGTTAGCAGGTGTGTGCTTGTAAACAAGTACCACTGCCTCCTGGGGTTCTAGTGGTGGGTGTGCGCATGTGGCCAGATCAGGATGGTGTGTAATGTTGTGTGAATCCCTGCTTCAACACGGGTCTATTCATTAACCAGGAGGGCTGTGTGTGTAGGAGTTCACCTTGGACAAGCTATAAAAGCCCCCCACCACCAGAGAGACAGAAAGCGGGGTTCCATGTCTGTCCATGGAGCTCTGTTGCTATAGTAGAAAGAGACAAGCGTGTCCACAGGCTGTGAGTTTAAGCGAGTGGGCGGCATGCTCGTTCCTTCGTCTCTGCCTCTGCCTCGCCTACGCCACACAGCACTGCGGTTCTAGCACATGGGGGTCAAGGTTGGCCAGTCGGAGGAAACCGTGTGCTGAATGGAGCTTAGAGAACAGGTAGGGAATGGTAGAGATCTGGATGAAGAGAGGAAACATTCAGTCATTTTAGGAAAAGGGTGTTCTCGAACAATGCTTTCCTTAAGGCATCGCTATGGCGACGCAGATGCAGAGCCAAAACCTGCATTTTCTGGGGTGGAGCATGTGTGGGCATCACTACTATTGAAGATTTCTTTTTGGATGATGGCTACCATGAAAATTAAGATTATAAATCTCTGAATCATGTCACATCATACTGATGACTGCAAATTGAATACGGAACAGAATGTTCTGAAAATCAGACACTTTTTTTTTTTTATCCAGCTCGCTCTTTTTGTGACGATCTCTTCACTTTCCATTAACAACTTGCTGAACGAACCTTTGCAACTTCTGCATAGCTCTTACTGTATTTGGGTTTTGTACTTGAATAAGAGCCTGTCCTACCTTCCTTGCCTTCCTTCACCTCCATTCCTTAATTCTTTCATCTCTGTCACGCCAGGGTAAGGACCTGCTCACCCAGAAGATCCCTGTGTGGCAGCAGGCCTGCTCAGACCCCAACAAACTGCCGGAAAGAGCTATGCTCTTGGCTCAGCAGATGGGCTCCGTCGGGGGCGCCAGCCCCCTGCACACCTCCAAAACAAACCTGGTCATCTCCGACCCTATCCCGGGGGCCCAGCCCCTCCCTGTTCCCCCCGAGCTAGCTGTCTTCATGGGGAGTGGCCTTGGACATCAGGCGGTGAGTGTTGGGGCTAAAATAAGAAAGCCATAGGTGCTAAGGCTTTAAACTGAGTTAGATGGATATAATGGTAGCTATGGAAGAAATTTAAAGTAAAAGTAAAAAACATTAGTCATTAATGAAATTAATTAATCAAATGAACAAAACGACCTCAGTTTCTTTCTTGGGCACAAGTCCTTGCAAATAGATAGCTATAAGTAGCTACAGTACTTCACTGAGCTCACTGCAGCCACTTAAAATAGACAGTTAACCAAGCAATACGTGTTTGCAAAAAACAACATTGTGACTGACTGAAAAGTGTGTGTGTGTGTATGTGTGTGTGTACACTAAAATCCTTATGATATATTTATTTTAAATGTTGAAACACATTTGAATCCCAAGTAAATCTTACCTATTATACAGAAGTACCTTTTATTAACAGGAGAGTTATAAAAGAGCTTTACAAAAACAATTTGGTGACCATTGCCGTAGCAATAATAATCGTGTGTATTCCAGAGGCTGATGGGGCCAGATGGCATGTCTATGGTCAACGGAACGACAGGGGTCCACGGAGAGGATTACTGGACAGAGCCGGGGGGCGTGTCTGTTTCCCAGGGCCGGCCCTCGTCCCCTCAGACTCAGGCCCAGGGCCCGACCCAGGTCCAGCCCCAGAGACAAGTCAGCGAGGTGTACTCAAACACCCTGCCTGTTCGTAGGCCTGCCCCCGCCAAGAACAAAAACCCTGTGGGTAAGGCATCCTAGCACTGCCAAAGAACTCGAAAGACCAATTGTCCGGTGTCACGGTGGTTAACCACCATGAGGGCAGCGTATTTCCATTCGTACTGTGTGTGTATATATGTATATATATATGTATATATGTGTATATATATATATATATATATATATATATATGTGTATATATATATATATATATGTGTGTGTATGTGTATATACATATATATACACATAC
>JAODLI010000315.1:0-12123 GCA_027575585.1 Percopsis omiscomaycus | reverse complement strand
TCTCGCGTGTCTTCTGGCGTGAAGAAGACAGCCGCTGTGTCGGCGGGGGCGCGCAGCACGTCCCGGAAGTGGACCGCAGAGACCAGCACGTGCAGCGGGCTGACCTGAGCTGGAAACGGATCCAAACAAACCAGCTCTGCCGGAACGGCCATGGCGGACGCCTGCGAGTTGATCCGTGTTCTTATTTTACTTTCAATTGAGGCGGTCGACCACAAACGTTTAGATGCATGATCGCCACCTACTGGGCCGGAGTGTGGGTAGACTAGAAAAACCATAGGGTTAGGGTTAGATAAATGAAAGAAAAGGCGATTCACGGAGTCATTGATTCCAGCCGTAGCAGAATGAACCAATATATTCTGTGACCAGTCTCGCCAGAGTTTGAGGCGCGCTCCCGACGGGCGGTCAAAGTGAACGTTATGGTCATTCAGACCACACAAGGAGTGCACAACAGAACGCTATTGCGTTTCTCGATATGCTCAATATGCCACTATAGACGTAAAAAGGCAAATGCACGTAGCAACAACAAACAGACCTACCAGGCAGCAGAGACATTGTGAAAACACGGGTAACAGGGAGGACCCTAACCCTATAACATGTAGCCTTTCTTAGATCTCTTAGTTTCCAGCTTGAAGTTGGAGACAGAAGAAAGGATGTCCCAATCCTAATATCTTATACTGTCCCTATGATGCATTATGATCAATATTCTTCATAATATTCTTTGAAAATGTATTAGAATCAGAATCAGAAAAAAAGGAATTAGTTTTGGTGTTGTTGGTGCATGTCAGACATTCTGTCATTTGGGTTGGTTTGTTGCTCAACTCAGGTCACAACGCTTACAGTACCTCCCAGTACCTCCCATTATGACCCAGTACCTCCCAGTACCTCCAGGTATGACCCAGCACCTCCCAGTATGACCCAGTATATCCCATTATGACCCATTACCTCCCAGTATGACCCATTATATCCCAGTATGACCCATTACCTCCCAGTGTGTCCCAGTATGACCCAGTACCTCCCATTATGACCCAGTACCTCCCAGTACCTCCCAGTATGACCCAGTACCTCCCACTATGACCCAGTACCTCCCAGTACCTCCCATTACCTCCCAGTATGACCCAGTACCTCCCAGTACCTCCCATTATGACCTAGTACCTCCCATTACCTCCCAGTATGACCCAGTACCTCCCATTATGACCCAGTACCTCCCAGTATGACCCAGTACCTCCCAGTATGACCCAGTGTGTCCCAGTACCTCCCATTATGACCCAGTACCTCCCAGTGTGTCCCAGTACCTCCCAGTATGACCCAGTACCTCTAAGTATGACCCAGTGTTTCCCAGTACCTCCCATTATGACCCAGTACCTCCCAGTATGACCCAGTACCTCCAAGTATGACCCATTATGACCCAGTACCTCCCAGTATGACCCAGTGTGACCCAGTACCTCCCAGTATGACCCAGTACCTCCCAGTATGACCCATTATGACTGAGTACCTCCCAGTATGACCCAGTGTGTCCAAGTACCTCCCATTATAACCCAGTACCTCCCAGTATGACCCATTATGACCCAGTACCTCCCAGTATGACCCAGTACCTCCAAGTATGACCCAGTGTGACCCAGTACCTCCCATTATGACCCAGTATGACCCAGTGTGACCCAGTACCTCCCAGTATGACCCAGTACCTCCCAGTATGACCCAGTGTGTCCCAGTACCACCCATTATAACCCAGTACCTCCCAGTATGACCCATTATGACCCAGTACCTCCCAGTATGACCCAGTGTGACCCAGTACCTCCCATTATGACCCATTATCACCCAGTACCTCCCAGTATGACCCAGTACCTCCCAGTGTGTCCCAGTACCTCCCATTATGATCCAGTACCTCCCAGTATGACCCATTATGACCCAGTATATCCCAGTATGACCCAGTACCTCCCAGTATGACCCATTATGACCCAGTATATCCCAGTATGACCCAGTACCTCCCAGTATGACCCATTATGACCCAGTACCTCCCAGTATATCCCATTATGAACCAGTACCTCCCAGTATATCCCAGTGTGTCCTAGTTTAGGTGCTGTCAAATTAAGCACAGAGCCTCTTTGGCCCTGAGAAGTAAAGTAGATCCAGTCCAGCTTCATTACCAACAGATAATGTCTCAGTGTCATATGGAACATCCTTTTGGCACAACACACCACTCTACCACTCAAATAGTTATTAACCAATAAAGTGCGAGTAATTACGGATCAATTGATCCACTAAGAATGATCTGTAGATTGTTACTATAGAGATCTAGTTCTACTGGTGCAAAAACGAGACGACAGTTTCCACAAGACCAAGACTTTACTTCGCATCTCTGTCTCCATGGTAACCATGTTTTCATGCGTGAAGAAACAGGCAGGAACACCACAGATTGCAAATAGAAAATACACAGAAGAATGATTCTATTATATACAATCCATATTATGAAGAGAGGGATGAACGCATGCCTGTCATTCTACCAACCAACCAGCGCGTGTTTCATACATGTTACCAGTGTGTGCGTGATATATTCCACATGCATGTGAAGCCTGCGCTTGTCTAGAGGTCAGAGGTCAGCATGGAAGCCCGTAGAGAGACAGTTCTATACAGCTCTGTATAATCACAATATATTCTAAATATATTAGAACATTAGCATTATAATATATCAGCAGTATGACGTTAACATTATAATATATTATCTGCTGTTCCCCGTGGGGCCCTTAGGGGGCGCGGGTGGTTTGTTTCTGGTTCTGCAGGGTGGGCCGTCTTGTGACACGCTGCGCTGGATGGGAGTTGTAGTTCTCGGAGTTGTAGTCCTGGGAGCGGTGGTCCTGGGAGTTGTAGTCCTGGCTGCAGCTTGGGGGGTGTTCTGCCGGACAGAGAGGGGGAGTCGGGCGGAGGCCGCTCGCTGGGGGGAGGGGCTAGCTGTCCGACAGGGGGCGGAGCTAATGCTGCGGTGGGACGTGAAGATGACACGCAGCGGCATGCGGGGGCTGCCACTGGGGGCGGGGCCGGCAGAGGGGCGGGAACAGGAAGTGGACCTGGAGGGAGCAGCTTTGTGTTTCCTGTGGACAGAAGAAGTGGTGTTAAGGTACGTGAACCTGGAGCACACAGAGACCTGTGGCTAGACGGCAACAAACCCACCTGCTAGTAGCTAGCGCGCTAGCCGGCAGGGACAGCGGGCTCAGCTTGGCGGGGGTCAGAGGTCGTGGGATCCTGCTCCTCTTGGTGGCGCCATCATCAGAAGGGGGCGTGTCCTCAGACAGCGTCTCCGACGCCCGGTGCCGATCCTCGTCCGACGACAGCGAGGACGACGTGCCGGACTGCAGCCTCCTGCGGAGCCGGTCCTGCTGCCTCTGGGCCAGAACCCTGGACAGGTCCAGGTGCCGGGACCTCAGGCGGGCCCTGGCCAGGGAGGAAGGCTCCGAGCCGGAGTCTCCCTCCGAGATCAGCACCGGGATGCGGCTGCGGACCCTCGGGGCCGCCGGGGGTAACGCCTCCGGGGGTAACGCCTCCGGGGTCAGGGCCGCCGGGGTCAGGGCCGCCGGGGTCAGGGCTCCTAGTGGGCCCGGCGGCAGTTCACCGGGCCCACTAGGAGGGGCGTCCCGGGCCGAGGACATGACGTTGAGGTGGGACGTCTCTGCGATGTGGACGAAGGTGCGCTCCACCCGGGTGAAGGGGGGCGAGGCGGGCGCCAGCAGCCTCAGGGCCGGGGACAGCCTGCCCGTCTCGGGGGGTTCCGGCCCCTCCCCCTCCAGCAGGCCAGGGGGCGTGGCCAGCCCCGCCTCCGGGGGGGGCTCCGAGGGAGACTTGCGCGTGTCGCCGGGGGAGAAGAGCACCAGCGTCTTGGAGCCGTCCTCCTGGTCGCCGTCCCCGTCCGGCTCCCTGGGAGCCCGCTGGTCCTTCAGCGTGGAGGGGGCCTGGCTCCGTTCGCTGGGGCTAGCCTCGCTGTGCGAGTCGCTCTCGGTCACGTCGTCCTCCCGCGGCCCGGGGCCCTCGGGGGCGGGCGGGTCCGGGGCCACGGGGAAGGCCCGTCTCTGAGGGAGACTTCCCGTCAGCACCACGGACAGGAAGTCGGCCCTGCAGGCCTGCAGCTGCGGCAGGAAGTGGAAGACCTCGGGCGTCTTGGTACGGTAGTCTGGCGAGGGCGGAGGCGGGCCGTCGGGTTCACACGGAACCTGGACACAGACATGAAGGCAAACGTTCAGAACCCAGCGCTCTCCTTGGCCAGCATTACCCAGCATGCTCCTGTGTGTTTGCAATAAGACTCACTCTCAGAAGGCTTGAGGGAAAAACCATTTAATGTTGTTTTGGTTGAACACAAGCTTTTCCAGATTGTCTAGATTACATAGAAGTTACAAAAGGCACACATCCTCCCCCACCCTGTACACGCTAACCTCATGCTGTTAGACATGAACCCACACACCAGCTGCTCCACACATCTCTGTATATATGTACACAGTCGTCAGTGATTTACAAAAGGTTTAAAATACATGCTGGACTGTAAATGATACAAGCAGTATTGTACAGGTATACTGGGATAGAAAAAAGCCTACATTTCTTCTACAGACACTCACGGATCAACAAACTGTCACCATTCCCTTCAGTTCTGGAAACCATTTATTGCAAATATCAGTAACTTTATGAAACATGAAATCACCTCCAAGACCATAATAATTACAATAATAATAATAATAATAATACCCTGTTCTTCCAGTACAAACCTATGTTGATATATATATATATATATTAGAGATTACATATTTTCTACAGTAGTAACCATTAATTCTATTAAGTTATGCAGTATTAACACTGTATGTAAGTTCATCCCTAACTACATACTTAATATTAATGCTCTCTCAAATGTCAACTCTTCCTCCACATTGTCTTGGATAATGAATAACACATAACACATACTTTTATAACTATTATTATGTTATGTCATACAACATAGTAATGTAATAATTTGGTTTGATAGCGTTTTGTCTCCATCTTTACTGTTAGTGGATCCGTGAGTGCCGTCTTTACAGTGAAATATTTACAACATCACAGAGTTGTACATGTGTGTTCATTACAGTAGAGTTACAGGTTACACTCAGCTGTGGTCTCATGCAGTCAACAGTCTCTTGGTTCTATATGCAAACCTCTTTAAATGTCCTCGTGTTACAACAGCAGTCTGTTCTGTGAGAAGACACAATGTGTAGCAGAGACAATCATGTTCAATATACAAATAAGTTTGCAAAATAAAGTTCTGAATAGCAGCAAGTCCACGTCAAACATTCTCTGAAGCGGTTGTCTCTTCAAACTATCATAACCATCACGAATCCATACAGTATCTGGTGCATATTTAGTTAATGTAGCCCTTTAGAGCCGTAAAGACCTTCTGAGCTCCATCATATGATCTTCACTAACAATCAGCACAAGTTCTGAGCAAAATACAAAAGGAATATACTTCATGAACTTTAAACAAAACTAAACTGTCCCAAAGGAAGAGGGGCGGAGCTAAGCATTGTTAAGGTTTCTTGTTATTAAGATGCTAAAGACAGCTAGCCTGTGTTGGCATGTGGTTCCACACAGAGGGTATGTGCCCACCCTGGCTGTGAGCGGAACAATGTTCCTTCCAACATCACACATTTTGCTTATTGCATCGTTTTGCATACATACAGTGTAGTTGAGCCCCGAAACACATAAACCGCTAAACACCACTCACCTGCCAGCCAAACACCACCCACCTGCCGCCAAACACCACCCACCTGCCAGCCAAACTCCACCCACCTACCAGCCAAACACCACCCACCTGCCAGCCAAACACCACCCACCTGCCAGCCAAACACCACCCACCTGCCACCAAACACCACCCACCTGCCAGCCAAACTCCACCCACCTGCCGCCAAACACCACCCACCTGCCAGCCAAACACCACCCACCTCAGACAGATAAACTCCACCCACCTCAGACAGATAAACACCACCCACCTGCTGCCAAACACCACCCACCTGCCAACCAAACACCACCCACCTCAGACAGATAAACTCCACCCACCCACCTGCCAGCCAAACACCACCTGCTCACCAAACACCACCTGCTAACCAAACTCCACCCACCTCAGACAGATAAACTCCACCCAGACCCTAATAATAATAGTCTGTGTGTGTGTGTGTGTGTGTGGGTGTGAGTCCAAACACTGTGTGATGTCATCACGGGAAGCAGTGCTCAGCGGATGATGTCAGCGATGATGCAATCGGGAAAAGAGTCTTGGTGCAAAAGTGATCGTCTCCATGACAACCACACAAAACATGTCACCAGCACCGGGTGTGTGCCACGTTTATTGCATGAAAACACTAGTACAGCTACGTGTGTGTGTGTGTGTGTGCGTGTGCGTGCTAGGTGTGGTTCTTGCTCATCAGCCGGGCCAGGATGTGCTGGATTTGGGACCGCGAGGCGTTCAGGACGTTGCGGCTCCGCGGGGACCCGGGGCTCCCAGGGGGCGGGGCCTGGGGCGGGCGGCGGCGAGCGGAGCCCGCCAGGTGGGCGGGGCTGCTCTCGGCGGAGCGGCTGCGCTGGATGAAGCTTCCTGTGGGGGAGGGGTAGAGCTCCGTCTCCAGGGTGGAGGAGGAGAAGACGTAGGAGGCCAGCCGCCGCAGCTGGTTGGGCCGCGGGGGGTGTCTGTCTTCCTCCAGCTGGAACACACCAATCACAGACAGGGAGGCGGGACGTTAAGGAGAATCAACCAATCCCAGCCAGCAACAGTATAGCCCCGCCCCTCACAGGTCAATGGTGGCCTTACCACTTATCGGTGGGCGGGACTAACAACAGTCAGGAAAGGACATGATTGGCTGGGAGTGTCATGACCTTTAACCTCAGACTGTCTACTGCTAATCTGGGTTTTAACATGAAATGATCACTGAGTAGCTGTTAGCTGTTTGGGCTAGTTAGCATCCCTGCAACAATGCCACACTCGGAGAACAGAGAGACCGGCACAAGACACTCTGCAGACCTCCTGCCAGACAGACTGACACAGTAGAAGAGGAGGGAGAGGACAGAAGGGGTCGTCAAGCACACAGACAGACAGACGGCGAGAACAGAGGAATGGAAACACAACAGAGGAGAAGGAAAAACAGAAAATAAAGGAGGGAAAACTGTCCTAAACTGTGCTTACCCCAAAACACCTCTTTAATCTTCAGTGTTGTCCACTGGCTGCTGTCCTCAGGTCAGTCAAACGAGACAAACTGTACTTTATAGCCGTACGAGGGAAAGCAGTGTTATGTCAACGGGCGTGAATCCGTCCCCAGGCTCCGGGCGGGGAGCTGGGCCGACACAGCGCTAACACAGCGCTAACACAGCGCTACCGAGGCTATCACACCGCTAGCTCCAGATCCATACAAATCAATAGCAATTGATCGATCGAATGGTGGATCAACATGGAACATGTAGATGAACGCCTCTAGTGATGGTGTGTGTGTGTGTGTGGCTGTGTCTTGTGTTGACTTTAGCAAATATTACACAGAGCCAGTTTCCATGACAACCATGGTTGATAGGTACCACTGTTGATATCAATATTATATCAGGGTTCCCTGTCTCCCTCTAAGACACGTCCCATGAACAAAACCTTCCACGTTAACATTACCTTCAACGTGTTTCTATACACTCACTATGTATAGATTATGTATAGATAAGTCCCTGACTGTCTGTCTGGGACTTATCTATACATAATAGGCCACCAATTGGTCATTTCTATACAATATATTGTGTATATAGTAATATAGTAATATACACAATTATGAAATTACTAAGTCAAAATGAGTAGCTAATCATAATAATAAACACAGTCTGACAGAGCTGAGAGAATAGGGGAAGAATAGGAAATAAACTGGATTGAGATGTAGTTCTACCTACCACATATCTACAATGATATCTACGTCTATGAATAGAGCTATGACCATGTCAACACCTATGACCTATCAACATATCCCACTAATGGCAACTGCTCTTACAGTACCTGAGTTACCCTGTTGTCTCAGCACTGGACTCAATCTATTATAGCAGTATCAGAGGTCCTGTCTGTATGTAGGTGGCTCAAACAAAGCACAATATCCCCATGTAATTACCAGGTTACGACTGCATTACAAGGCCAGAACACAGGCATGTATTAAGGCATGTACTCATGTTTTTAATCCGCCCAGATGGAATCAGAATTTGTGTCAAAGGAAAGCCCCACCCTCCAATCAGAACCTGTCAATCAAAGTAACGCATTCATCTTGATTTAGGGGCAGGATAGTCTAGTTAGTGGTTAGACTGGTTACACTGGTGGTGTGGGTTCGATTCCCAGCAAGAGGACAAACCCCTACCTGCTCCTTAATTGTATATATATATATAGAAAGTCTGAGTCCATTACCAAGGACTGGTTGTTTCATTATTTATAAAAAACTAACAAACCTTGACTCTGATGATATGCAGCATCTGTCAGTCAAGCCAAGTAATCTTGTTAAGATGAACACAAAGGTATTCGAGGAACAACTCCAGTTCTAATGTCAGTGCTTTGGTCCATGAGGTTCTATTCTAACATGCACATCTTTCATAGAACACTACACTGTATGTAAAAGGGTTAGGGTGGTGGACCCTTAGCTGAAAGGTCCTGGGTCCCAACATGGCCAGGTGTCTAACCCCTACCTGCTCCTTAATACTTGTCACAGTGCTCACTGTTACTATGGATAAAAGTGTCTGATAAATTACCTCATTGGAAATGATTTCCTTTTGTTTGGAGGAAATTACGTTTTTAATGTCATTTGTCTTTGGTGAAAGCCGAAAACAAACAGAACTTGGTTATGGAAACTTGGTTATGGAAACTTGCAATATTCACAGCTACAAGCTCCTACGGGACATGGTCCGTGTTTGGATAAAACAATAAGATAGGTGATGTCATCAGTATTTACCTTCCTGTTCTGGACGGGGTCTCTCTTCCTACCGGGACACTGCTTGCTCAGAGGCTTTCAACTGTCAGTTCCCATCTTGTAAAAGTGAAACTGTACGCAGTCAGGCTAAGAAAGTCAGACTACAGTGTGTCCTGGGATACTTCTACAGCATTTAGGACATGTGTTTGGTGAGGTACAGGACCCCTTCCACTCTAGTCTTTACCGTCCTGTTGGCAACACAACTCTTGGGGCGGTTTTGGAGGCAGACAAGGGGGCAGGATAGTCTAGTGGTCAGAGGGGTCGAGTCCCAGTCCAAACACCTGGGTTCCAAGCCCAGTGTACCTGGAAGCTAGCTGCTCTATGATACGTCTCATTGTACTCTATTTCTGTATGCTGCATTCATTTGAGCTTATTCATTGGCTTTAACAACAAATGGTAGCTTTCGTAGATGTGTTTTCTTCTATTTCCTGTCAGCCACAACCGGCGGTCTAATAGCTCCTGTCATGGTGACAATCACCAGGTGTAAACCACGTGTTTAGCATGGCTCTAAGATGCTCTAAACACTCATGTTCCTGTTGTGTGTGTGTGTGTTTCTGTGAAACCAAGAACAACAGCATTCCGTTCAAACATCCACACTGGTGCTAATGGAGATACAAAGATGATGTTAGGAAACACGCCACATACGTGTCAGTGATGCCAGAGGACCAAATGCATGATGCATTCCTGTTTACTAACCTCAGCGCTGAACTCTGAAATGCTATGTACATTTCCTTTTATGATGAGTGTGTATGGGAGAAGCCAGCACTTTTGGTCAAATACAGTGTGTGCTAAAGCCGTGGCCAGCGTGGACCAAAATATGAAATAGAATGGAACAGATTCAGATGTCCAGCAGTGCCGCTGGACATCTAAATGCATGAGACCACACAAGCACATGGTTGGGATCCATGATCAGGCCTTCATAAGACTCTCACTGTGCATCTGCACGTTCTCATGCATGTTCTGGCAAGTCTCGTGGTTGTTGAGGGCATCCTTAATGCCACTCGCTTGCTTTACCTCCTACCCCATCTGTCACTCATCTGAGCTGCTTCAATCTGGACACGCCGTCTGATTGGCTGAAATGTCTTCTAACCTTAGCTGTTACATCCCATGAACTTTAGCTAGTGTAGCTAGTTAGGTAAGAGCTACTCTCGCACTACCCTAAACTAATGCTGCTAGTAAACGTCTTCTCAGAACAGACAAACAGACACATTTAAAACATTTGGCTTGTTTGATTAAGCTAAGAATGTTTATGTGCTAGCAACACGCTATTACTCATAGAATGTAACATTGTTACTTGCTGGGACTAAATTTTTTAGGTTACTTTGTAAAACTGTCCAAGCCATACAACCCAGTGTTTTATCTAAAGGACCACTTTCTGTCCTCCAGGGGGCCATACAAGGGATGAGACAATACAATTACAATACATCTTACAATACAGTAGAATATACATTAGTAAGTAATTTAACGTAGGTACAACTTAAAAACAATACAGTTGTTTCCACGCCATTACTTAGAATGTAACATTGTTACTTGTGGTGGGATTAGCTCCTGTGTTTAGAGACTTCTATTTTATTTGATCGCATGACTCTGGTGGTTTTATAACACACCTCTAGCCCCTGTTATGTTGTATCTTTAGTGATGATGATGGTCATTCATATGATTTGTTTGCAACAGCAAGCCTGATCTGTGCTCATCTGGGATCCCAAAGTTGTATCTTAAGCCAGACTTAGTGAGAGCCAGTAGCTACACAGTATTACTACACACTATATGTACACAATAAGATGACAGAACAGAAATGAACAGAAATTACTCTGCTGTCAAAAGCAACTGCATGTGATCACCCTTTTGTTAATGGTCAATATTTCAGTTGACCACTGGCCTTATTTGAAGACATTATCAGATTTTGTAAATTCATGTACCATTAGAAGGATATTAAGGTTTAAAGTGGGGCAACCAATCGGGAGAGAATGCATATCCAGTCAAGCAACAGTGGCTACAGCACAAGTCAAGCTCCAAGGCTGGTGCCTGCAAAGCTTTAACCCGGCATAATAATGGAATCTGATCAATTAAACAAAATGGATGTTTTGAATGTTGTAATCCTTATATGCCATTGTGACACCATGGACAGGGACGTGATTCACATGGTTCCCCGACCCTGAAAAGTACAGGAATCACTGGTCTAAGGTTGTTAGCCTGCAGGTCTAGCTATGGGTATAGCCTGGTGATAGCAAGTTAGTTAGCTAGTTAGCCTAAATGGGATAGATAGATTGAGACTAAATAACCATCATTTTCATTCGGTTGGACTTTCCAACTAAAAAACTTGGGACAGGAAGTCATTGAACTTCCTGTCTGAACCCATGTGACCATGACACCAATGTGTGTGTATCATTCAGGAACATGTTGATGGACAGCTGGACCAGTTACCAGTGGAACCAGTAGTTCATCACTGGCAATTGCCAGTGAACAATTGCCAACCAGTGGTGAACCAGTGGAATCAGCACTGTCTTTGTGTCTCTGGCCATCAATATGCTCTCCTCTGATTGGCTGGTTGGGTCTCTTACCGGTCTTTGTGGTCCAGTGGGCTCAGACTCTCTCCTGCGGGGGCGAGCAGAGGGCAGTGAGTGACAGGGCGACTGGACGGGGCTTTCACCGCTCCTTCTAGAAGCTTCTTCCTCCGGCAGAGGAACCATCGACCTGCCGTCACGAGACTTGGGCCTCACGACCAGCTCTCCTGTAAGACAGCAACTACCTGTTAGCTAACCATTGTAACTACTAACTAGTACTAGCATGTTAACTAACTAGTGCTAACCATTGTAACTACTAACTAGTACTAGCATGTTAACTAACTAGTGCTAACCATTGTAACTACTAACTAGTGCTAGCATGTTAACTAACTAGTGCTAACCATTGTAACTACTAACTAGTACTAGCATATTAACTATCTAGTGCTAACCATTGTAACTACTAACTAGTGCTAGCATATTAACTATCTAGTGCTAACCATTGTAACTACTAACTAGTGCTAACCATTGTAACTACTAACTAGTACTAGCATATTAACTATCTAGTGCTAACCATTGTAACTACTAACTAGTGCTAGCATGTTAACTAACTAGTGCTAACCATTGTAACTACTAACTAGTACTAGCAT
>JAODLI010000314.1:0-12125 GCA_027575585.1 Percopsis omiscomaycus | reverse complement strand
TATAGAGAGTGTGTGAGAGAGTGTGAGAGAGAGTGAGAGAGAGAGAGAGAGAGAGAGAGAGAGAGAGAGACAACAACACAGAAGGAGAACAGACAGAGGTGACAGCAGGAGAGAGAGAACAGATAACAGAAAGAGAGAGAGAGTGAGCGAGCAAGATATTCCATTTATTATAAACCCAAATAGCCTTTACAATCCGCAGATCATTCTGAGGTCGGTCAAGGTTAAATGGCATCTTTAATATTTATCATTCACGTCAGAGAGAGAGAGCGAAATAGGAGATGAGCGTGGAGAGATAAATGAGTTGAAACCGTGAGCAAGACAAAAGAAGAACGCAGTGTGTTCTGTATGTATACGTGCGTGTGGACTTGCGACTTGTGTACCTTCAGGCCATGGGTCGTGTCGTACACATTTCCCATCCGCCCGGGCATCTTTTTCCCTTTGAACACTTTGGCTGGATCCTAAATGTAGAAGGAAGGTGGGTAAGGCACAACGCATAGGAACCCACCTGCCAATCAGACGCCGGCGTTTCCTACAATGTGTTTGTTATGTGCCTCACCCCGCCAGGTCCGGAGGCCCCCGGTCTACGGTGCGTCTTCGTCTGTCCGTGAGTAGCTGGCTGACCTTTGAACCCCCAGCGCTTCATAACACCCTGGAAACCCTTACCGAGGCTACACACACACACACACACACACACACACACACAAATAATTCCTATATTGAAAACCGGGTATTTTTAGTCAACCATATATAGAAGTTCAATTACAGGTACATGGTGGAGGAGAGGGATTAACAGAAGAGCAGAGCTTACGTTTTCGCAGTAATGTCAACATACTGGCCAGGACGGAAATGTGCTGCATACAAAGGAGTGCCTACACATACACACACATACACGAGGTCAGGTCTCAAAGTGTAACCACGCCCATTATGTCACACCAACACAGTGAATATTGTGTCCACCTGGGAGCCTATACCTGGTTTGATGAGGGCGTTGTCTGAAACTTTAAACGTGCTGACTTTCTGTTTGGGAGGAACCCCCGCTGTCCTAAACATCTCCATTTCCTCCTCAGTCCTCTGTCACACAGGCAGACAGAGGCAGACAGGCCAGAGGGATAAAGAGAAAGGGACATTTTAGCTATCAAATAATGGTCTAATTGATGTTCCTGTGTACAAATGTGTGAATATTAATATATTCATGTGCTATTTACAACCTGATCAAAATGTCAATGCCTGTCTTTTGTTCCATTATAAAATGAAACGTTTTAGAGTGTAAGATATTAAGCAATTTTGGATAGCTTGTGATGAGAATTTGTTTGGTAATTTGTGCCTCATTACCTAATTTTACTGCAATTTTATAGTCTAAAATAATCATAGATTAATCAAACAATTGGAAAAATGTACTGATTAATCATTAGCTGCAGCGCTTGTTAACAAGTGAGGACCAATTTTCCCCTCGGGGATTAAGTTCCATCTTTACTAAGAACGAACCAAACGCGCACACAGTGAGTGAGTGGCTGACATTTTCTTTCACTTGGCTCCTTCTCCTCTACGCCCCCTCCCATCTCTCTCTCGCTCTCTCTTTCTTGTCCTACGGAGAAATCACCCATACAAGCATTCTCACTTTGAAACACTGTGATTGAAGTGCCGCATGCTTATGTAAGCCTGATGCAATCCAACTCCGCATTCCCTGGGCAGAACACTGACCTAAGCCTGTCAGGATTTAGGAGTTAGAACTATGAGCTTCTGAGAAGTATTCTTACATAGAACGGAGATGCGTTTTTGCCTCCGACCATTAGGGCGGCGGAGTGGCCATCGTATTCTTCTTTGGACAGGCACTTTATCACGTGGCAGTCCTGCACCTGCAAGGAGACAGAGGTTGGTTGAGACAACTCATCTTAGGTTTGCCCAAAGCAAGATACAGTCAATTAAACTCCCTTTATGTTTACTGTAGACTAGTACCATGACAAATGTACACAAATTTATGAAACATTACAGATAAATGCTCTTCCTTGAAATGGGAAGGTTGGCAAGCAATGGTTTAAGTGGATTTATCCACTTAAATCCATTTAGATGAAGGAAAGGAGAGAGGTTTAGAATTCCTTGTGCAAGTCTTTACATTTAATGACTTAACGAAGCCAGGACACTGCAGCAGTAAGGAATCACATGTACAATACATACAGAAAATAAAATGCAAACAAAGAATAAAAGAGGATACAATTTCTTCATCATGTTATGTCATGTTATGCCTATATAATGTTCAAAAGTTTACGGACGGACTTCACATATTTTACGTCAGGAGCTAAAAACAGGCAGAGTCTAAAATGTGCATGTACGTAAGGCTTCTCAGCGAATGATTAGGTTTTGTTTTGATTGGAGCACCCTCTTTTTGTTTTAAATGGAGCAATCAACGCTCATGTTCATACTGGTTAATTACATCACTACTCATAATGAGAAACGTGAACATGCGGTCACAGTTTGCATCCAAATGATGTGCTTACTGATTATTCATTAAAGCCACATTTAAAAAAGGTGAACATATCGCTCTAGGCAAGAAAAAAAAAAACTAGCCTCGTAACCATAGAAATGCATTATTACTCCACTAGAACACTTACTGATAGCATTAAGTAGGGGTGGGCGATATATATCAAATATACTCAATATATTGCTGCTTGTTCTATTAGGGCTGTGCAAAAAAGTCGATACAATATTGCAATATTTTTTCCACGATACTGTATCGATTTTTAATATTTTTTTTAATTAAGCACACAAAAAATATACAGAACAAGACGGGGAATAGATACACAAAATGAAGGATATAATTTAATCATCAATAAATTATTCATATTCAGAGAAGTGCAAAGTGGCGAGATATAGCCTAACGGAGGCGGAGGCTAGTGTTCCTTGCACAAAACCTGAGAGAGCTATAGGGCTACACACAAGGAACATTTTTGTCTCGTAAAGAAGTGTCAACCTCAGTATAAAACTAAACTGTTTACATATTAATTTTTATTTGCACAGATGCATTTTGTTAAACAGAAAAGGAAAACCTGTGCTTACACTCTGCATAATTAGTCTGTTATTGTGTTAAACAACTGAAGAGGTATTCTCAGAGATGTGCATATTTATATTTTATAAAGATTTTTTTATTTACGTTTGATATTTGCAAAGCTGTGTATCTTGTTCAGCAGGAAAGGAAAACCTGTATGTTTACTCTTTAAATCAATCAGTTATGTTAATAGCTGAAGGAGTATTGTTAAGACATTTGACTTTAATTTTGTACATTTGTGATTTTTAATTTAAATGTTGATATTTACAGTGGTGTATTCTCAAACAGAGGAACCCTGTATGTGCACTTCATTTTGATCAAAATAAAAAATTTATTTTTATTTATTTATGTGGGTTAAATGCTCAACTGTAAACCAGCTATGTGAGATGTCACAAACAACTTTATTTTTTAAGGCTTTGATCAAAATGAAGTATATATATAAATAAATAAATAAAGATATGACTTATGGTCCGTATTGACCAGCCCGGGCATAAAGCAATAATAGAGTGCAGTAGAAACTGTTTACCTTACCTGTAACATTGTCACCACGTGTCTTTCTCCTGTTTTGGTCCAGACAGGAGCCATTCCCAACTTCACTGCTATTAACCCAACTCTTTGACTGCCTGGGAGCAAGACAGAAGTAGAGACAGAGAGCCAACAAAAAGGGAATGTAATGTTATGGGACAAAGCTCTCTCTCTCTTTAACACCCCCCTCCCCATTAGGAAACCTACCCTCTGTCCACTCATGCCTCAACCAAGGTTCATCTTTGAGTGGGTTGAGTTTGTTGGCCGTCTGTCTTCTGTATTCCTCAGCCAAGCTCTTCCTCATGTACTCCTGGTTATCCTCTGTGAGGTGTTCTTCAAACCATGTGGTGGTCTTTACGGTCCGAACACAACCCAGGGCTGTGACAGCTCTGTGAAGCACCCACCCCCCCCAAAAAAAACGACAATCATTTAAGTCCACATGGAAGTGCCAAACATAACTTCAATCTCTATCTACAATACAGTCGTTAGGTTGACTGACAGTATCTTGGGCTATACAAGATACTGTCGCTGTCAAAACTAACCAAAGATGTTTCACTTAATATCATACAGTATTTGTTTACCACTACTGTGTGTCATTGGCGCTCGTTACCAGCCTAGCCTGGAATAGCATGACCGTTAGCATTAGCTACCTTTCAGCTGTTCCTCCTGTTGGCAGAGGAATGACGCGTGCTCCTCGCTGGAGTAGAAATCGACATGTCCATCCTGCCATTGCGTTGGGTTATATACACAGGTATATATAAATTAAAAAAAAATACTATAAATCTAGGAGTGATACGCGTTTCGCATCATAGACAAGCGCACGCCTTCATACTTGTCCTGTTAAGAAATGTCACCCTGGCTACTTCCGGTACGGAATTATAATAGTTCCGATGAGTTAGGCTCATGACAACTGTTCCGCTACCGGTAGCCTAAAAACGACTCTTAAATTCAACATTTAGTTTAAACATATACTTTGTCGTTATAAAAATGCCGCTCTAACTTTGGCATTCAGCAAGTGACATAATTATATAGATATAAAATATATAGAGGTGAAGAATTCATTTCATTATTGGTGAAGGTACATACAACATTTCTGTTGACAAAAACCTCAGAATAGAACATAATACAATTATTTTTATTATGCTCTGTTGGAATCGAATATGGCTGACTAGAGTAGAATATGACCTTGTTCATTCCCAGTCCACAGCATGCCGGCTCTTACTGATCCCCTTGTCTAATTTTAACTTCAGGAGAGATAGCAGGGGATACCAAAAAGATCGGTGTATGTGAGTGTGTCTAGAATACTGATTAAACCGGTGGGTACTGATGGACTGATTGTCTAACTTTGGTCTGCCCTTACAATTCTTATGGAGATTGAAGTGAAATTTTTACTCTGACACTGGAGTGCTGTATTGGAGAGAGAGAGAGGGTGTGCAAGAAATAGAGAATCCAGAAAGACAGGGACTATTTATGTGTGAAAGCATCTGTGGTGCATGCATGCGCTGTGCAAAGTTACGTACCTCAATTTAAAGTGTGAATTAATTTGCACGACAATGCAAGGCTCTCCATTAGAATGTGTGAATGATGTGTGTGATGTGTGATTATTCAAAATTACCCATCCACCTATTCCCCCCAGGCCGCTAGTGCTAAGGCCTGCATATTTAGAAGCAGAGCAGCAGATGGAAAACTAGAATGAAACATAAAAAGTATTAAAGGCCCCTTATCATTCCATTCCATTTTGGACAAACGTTTCTCCCTTTAACCTCAACATTCCATTTCAGTGTGTGCTGCACTTTAATATGCCCATGACAAGTGGGAGGGTGGGAAGTCAAAGACGATTGGTCTCAATCCAGATATGATGTCACATTTGGGCCAAATCTGACTCACCTGTTTTATTTTACAAATAGGGGACCTTTATAATTTTCTTTCTTTCTTATATATTTATAGCATTTAGCAGATGCTTTTGTCCAAAGTGGCTTACAATAAGTAGGGCTTACATTTGGCAATAGCTGAATATGTCATACACCATTGTAAGTAAAGTCATCAGGGCTAACCTAGTTCAAAGGCATCATACCATTACAAATCAACATGCAACATTAAGTACTTCCAATTAATTGCTATGGCAATCCTAACATAATAGGGCAGAAATAATAGATTATTTTAAGACTACTCAGGAGCACATCCAGACACAAACACACACACACCCAAGCAGTTGACCACACCCCAGGGAGAAAACCATAGCGTCTTTATTGTAATCAACATGCAGAATACAGAAAAAAACGGTCTGTTTTCAGCACACAGATGGACTCTACCACAAACGCTTGACTATCGTCCCAAACCCTTTACAATGTAAGAAGATTAAGAAATTATTACAATTATTTATTTGTTCCATTTAGCAAAATCTCAACAAATCTGTATAAAAGAACCCAATGCACCCAAGACAAACTCAAATGTCACTCAAATGTCAAAGATACTTTATTTCATAACTAGCAAGCGGCTAATGTCAAGCTGATAGAAGCTGCAGTCGACTCATCATGCAGTAATAACGTGTGCTAGAAATGCTACTATTGTCATTCATTTACATTTAGAATGCTAATTCTAAGCGTTTTTTTATATCATATTATACCTTGCCTATTCACAGATTTGTTTACTTGCTAGTTATCTAAATAAGGTAAGAATGTCATTTTCTTGGGTAGATTGCATGCTGGTTCAAAACACTGCTCATATTTCTATAAACATATCTCAGATATACTGTAGATAACAATGTCCCAGGTGAAGCCATTGTGGCCAAGCATGCAATAGCCATCAATGGAATAGTTCATCATCACCAGAACAAGCTAATTCTCCGAGTTAGGCTACTGTAAGTTTTATGAGCGTATGTACGCATGTGTATATGTGTGCATTTGACCTTTTACGTGTGTATATATATTATACATATATGTATGTGTGTGTATATGTGTTTGGTCCATTGTCAGGGGCTGAAGTGCCTTGTAGACTCGTAGTCAGACATACACTTGGGCTTTATGCCTTTTGCGTTGTAGTAATCCACCACCTGGTTAGGGACCTCAGCCAGAACGCTTTTGGCCAGAGCAGCTGGAGAGGCCTGCAAATACACAAACACACAAACACACACACAGCCTTATATGTGGAGATTCCTATTAAAATAGCTGACAATAGCTGGCCATACACATGTTCCCTTTCTCTCCTATATGCAAAGTTAGAATCTTCAAAATGATAAATTAACTGCAATAAAAATTTGAACAAATTAAATGCCCTACATTGGAAATATTAAATTAAAGCACATGTTCAATGCTGAACAAAAAAAATCCTTTATTTAATATGCATGCACAAGCATATACTGTACACAACCATGATACATGAGGTTCATGCTGGATAAGTATTGCTCATTATTAATTTCAATTATTTGAAATTCCAACTAATGTTTACGATAGATTTTAATTTTATTTTACTGCGTAACATTTCTATGTACCTTTACGATTTGATTTTGTGAAGTCAACACAAAATAATGACAAAATCAAATATTTGCTTATTTTTCTGTTTCATGTAGCCTGCCTTTTAAACATACTTTCATGACCTGCAGGCCTTTTGGCTTGGAATTAGCGACAAAAGTACACAACATTTTCTCTTTGAATGGGCTTAATGCCGGTTAGATCAATGGTGGTCAACTAAAGTGGAAAAATGTAAACATTTTTGACCCCTAGATCAACCTGCGGCTCCCCAATATCTCCTGTGTAAACTGACGGTTTACTGTACTATAATGTACTGTGTTGTGCTTTCTGTTCTGATACTGTATGCTTCTCTCTTGGCTGGGTGTCTCTTCAAAGGAAGGTTTTTAATCTCTATGAGACTAATGCAGGAAAAGGAAATTTAAATAAATACTGACTGCTGAAATGACCATAAATAATACGGTTCATGTCATCCAGTCACACTCACATGTGAGCTAATATTATGGCAGGCCACGCGATTCATGGACACATGCCCCCTCCCACTCCACACACACACACACACACACACAAACACCCCCTAATCCCCGAAGTCTCTTTCTTCCGTAATTCTCTGTGACAACGCACCGTCAAAGTGCACTCCTCCCTCTCCCATCGCCTCTCATTTCCACCCTTCCTTCCCTCTATCTACCTGTTATCCCCCACTCAGCCTGTCACACAGCTGCTTTGTCCGACTAATCCCTTCTGAAAAGAAACGACAGAGCAGAAAATCACCTCTCCACCTCTGTCACACACGTCCCCTTCCCACCCTTTTGTCTTTAGCTCCTGTCGTCTTGTCCCAGTGCGCTATCTCCCCCCCCCAACCCAACCTCCCCCTTCACCCCCCCCTCTCTCTCTCTCTCTCAGCAGGTTTTTGCTATCTCCTCTCCTCTCTATCCATTTGTTGATGCCATTCTCACTTCCTGGGTCGGGCCTCTTCCACTTTCTCCCTTACCGTTAAGCTTGGATGTGAATGGTTGATTTCTCACCCTGTCACAGAGCAAACTCACCATAACAGAGCCAGCCAAACAGACACAATTAATGGCTTCGCAGACACGCAGGCACACACATGCAGCCGTGAGCATCGCTGTGTGCACGCACGCACACGCACGCACACGCCCTAAACAGCAGGCACATAGCTGATGTGTTTTGACGAGCACAACGAGTGCATTTCACCCACATTCTCACGTTTGTAACCCACACGTGATACACAGAGATGGACACAGTGTGTGTGTGTGTGTGTGTGTGTGTGTGTGTGTGTATCAGAAAGAAGAACCCGGTCTGAGTTCTCTGTAGTACATACTAATAGTACACAATTTTAGGATGCAATATTTAGTACACGTGTATTCAAACAATGTCAGTATGCGTACTAGATAATCTACTACAGGTTGTATGTAGTTGGACACCCCCAGAAGGGTCACAAAATAATTTTTAATAATGTTTAATGTTTTAAATAATTTTAAAAAATTCAATAAGAATGCACTTTTTGATGGAAATTGTGGCTATTGGAATATATTTTAATGCGAGAACAAGGGTCTCTCTCACACACACACACACACACACACACACACACCCCATCCCCCCCACCCACGTGCTTGAAGTCCTTGAAGGGGACGAACTGGACGATGTCACGCAGCACGGGCTCGCCCTTGGGTGAGCGCAGGATGCCGTCGTCGCCGTCCAGCATCTGCATGTCGGTGAAGTCGGCGTTGCCCACGCCAACGATGATGACGGACATGGGCAGGTGGGACGCGTGCACGATGGCCTCCCGCGTGTCCGCCATGTCGGTGATGACACCGTCCGTCAGGATCAGCAGGATGAAGTACTCCTGGGAGGGGGGGGGGGTGTCAGGTCACAGAATTACTACTGGGGGATTTGAAGAACTTTTAATAAAAAAAGTTTAAATTATTTATTTATTTTTATTTATTTATTCATTTTTTATTTGTAATCTACATACATTTTTCAATGGGGTTCATGGTTATTGATACAGTATGCTCATGCTATCCTAATAAAAGAAAATATTGGTTCATAGCTTGTAACAAAGGGGGTTGCAAGCTCCTTTTTGTGTCATGGTTCAAAAAAGCATCGTAAAACATTCCTATCCATGGCTATGTGATTTGTTCCGCTCTGCTTATCAGTCTAGAAGCTTTCCATTCAAAGTAGGTCGGGATGGAGGCGGTGCCAATAGGTGTCAATCAAATCATTAGCATGTGATTGGACCACCACGTGTCTACAAAAAGCTTGCTAACCTCCTGTGTGTGTGTGTGTGTGTGTGTGTGTGTGTGTGTGTTTTGACTTTTAATAAAAGTCATTGTAATCCGCTAAAGAGTGAAATACATTAAAGGAAAGGGTGATGAAGCACATACATTTAAAATTATTAACTCTCTTTCTATCAGTTCACTTTTTGTATGGCCACCGATTTCCATCTCGCTTTTTCTCTCTAATCTCCCATTTGTTAAACCTCTATTTCTCTGTCCACCCCTTCATCCCCTTTGTTTGTACCTTGTGGGGGTGTGGTAGCGCTGCCTGTATGAGGGAGGAATGTCGGGAGGTGTGGTTCATGGGACTTGGGGAATTGGGAACAGGTGTGGGGGATTAATAATCACCTGTCTCCCTGTACTTAAGCAGGTCGGCAGAGCGCAGCCGGGAGAGACACAGACACACACACACAGAAGGGACGCAAGCCAAGGAACGGTTGCCACTAAAGTGTAGCTTTAGTGTGGCTGGGAAATATCGATGAAATATCATAATATTTTTGACCAAATACCCCACTATCGAAAAAATATGTTTAGTAATGTGATGACCAAGTTGACAGAGGGTGTCTTTAGTTTCACTCACTGTAATACTGTGTTCATGTCCAAGAAAGAAGACAATATTCAACCCATATCAGTGATATGGGTAAAATATTAAATATATAAGTATTTTGATTACCTAAATATGGTGAGATATCACCATATTTAGATAACCAATATACTCTCTCTCTCCCTCACCATAGCTTCTTTTGTGTGCATCTCTTCCGAGGCAGAGGAGGCCACTTTCTGGATGATTGGGGCGATGTTGGTGGGTCCATAAAGCTGGATCTTAGGGAGACAATTCTGGTAGGCCTCTACCACACCCTGGATCCCTGCAAGACACACACACACACACACACACACACACACACACACACACACACACACACACACACACACGTACAGTACAAATTTACTCCAAGGTGACTTCTGCTGGTGGGGACATCGTCTTCGATCAGATAAACAGGCACAGAGCTTACCCCTCTATGCATTCTCACGCACACACACACACCCCTCCATAGCAGGAGTGCAGCTGGGTGAGGAGAGGAGAGGAGTGCGTCCATTTCACACATACAGATTAGTGTTGTTGTTCTCTTGCGTTTGGAGCCAAAAATACTTTTTGCAACATTGGGATGAATCAGATAGCTGTGTGTGTATGCATGCGTGCATGTGTCGGAGAGTGATCGATAGCTAGAGAGAGGGAGCTGTGTGTGTGTGTGTATGAGTGTGTGTAAGAGAGAGATGTTTACATGTGCTATTCAGGCTGAAGTCCTAGAGAGGGAGAGAATTATTTGTGTGTGTGTGTGAGAGAGATGCTGTGTGGAACACAGCAAGAGTGTGTGTGTGTGTGTCTGGGGGGTGATATGACAGAGATATAGGATTTGCTACAGGGCAGTAAAACCCCATGACTGTGATTTATGACGCATCAGTATCTGTGTGTGTGGCATCTTTCCTTCATACAACAACATAAACTATGGTATAATGTGTGTGTGTGTGTGTGTGTTGGTGTGTGTGTGTGTGTGTCTGTGTGTGTGTGTGTGACAGCTCACCAGCACATTCAGGGTTGTCTTCGTCAAAGTTTACAGCGAAATCGTGTGAGACCTTCAATCAGGGGGAAAAATGGGGGGGCTTTTACTGACGCAGCCTGAACACAGCAAACCAAACACTCAGCCCCACATTTCTATCCAATTTATAATCTGACAGATACATTCTTCTTTCATCTCCATCAAAAGAAACATTACAGCACTTTCACAAATCAATCTGTACTACACAGAGCCCACCCCCGCATACATACACACACATATACATAGACGCGCACACATTTTAAAACTGCTTTTCGAGATCCTTTGGGGCTCCCACTGCCCCTAGGTAGGAAATGATCTTACCTTGAAGTCAGGAGGTATCTGTCCCCCAAAACCAAAGGCTGGAAACATCTTATCGCTGACAGAAGGGAGGGGGAGGTGGCATTACATTAAGAACTATTGCTTGTTCTGTGTATCTTTCATGTTAGAAATTTGCATGATCCAATATGCTGGTTTCAAAAGTGTAGCCATTACAGGGGATGCATTACAGAAGGTCATTTGGTTTCATTTCCTGGTGCAATGGACCTGCCTTCCTGTCTCTGTTATTAGTATCCTTTTCGCTTGACCTTCAGATTCGCTGTGTGAAATCAGTAGCTAATCGACATGCATATCAGTTACCAATGTGGCATGTTAATGTCGTCATATTTCCACGAACACACACAATTTAATAGATATATGATATTGACAGCACGACAGGGTGTACGGCTGCTTCCAGACAGGGATTATGGTTAGTCCTGGACAAACACTCTCCCTCTGAAAATGTCACAAAAAATAACAAATAAATTGAAGGCCCTGGAATAAGCTTTCAAAAACGTTCCACTTGGAAAGTGCTTGTGTGTGTGTGTGTGTGTGTGTGTGCCTGTCAGAATCAGTTAGTGTTTCCTATACCTGTCATAGTCTTGGCAGATTTCCCCAACAGCCACCAGGGCCTTTAGGTACTCATTGGGCTGGTAGGGGTGAATATAGTGGAGGGAACAGCTGTTCCTGGGATCCCCATTGGATGCTGTGAAGTCTATTGCCACCTGCAATAGACACACACACACACACACACACACAGAATGAGCTGATTCAATGAGGACTTTCAGCAGTCAAAATTATGGATAACTTCAACACACACACACACACACACACACACACACACACACACACACACACACACACACACACACACACACACAAA
>JAODLI010000313.1:0-12125 GCA_027575585.1 Percopsis omiscomaycus | reverse complement strand
CCCCCCCCCCCCCCCCCGCGGCAGGAGCCTATTCGTATAGGTCAGCATTGCTGTCATATAGCTCAACAATGGTAGGGGCCATAGGCAGAGAATGTGGAGGATTTTGGTGTGCAAGAGACCATGTAAGTGCAGGTCCAAAAAGTGAGTTGGCCAATAGGCTACCTGACACTATTTACTTCATTAGTAGAACGATTGTCTGAGCCTTGAAATTAATTAATGCTGGTACAGTATTTAGTATATTAGGATGGACATAAGTCTTTCTCTCTTCTGTCTTTTGACCTGAAGTTTATAGTTTATTCAGGGAGAAAGTAGACTTTAAATCTATAAAATACAATATATGGAAGCAATTTTATTTGGACAATAAAAGTATTTCCAAGCCTCTTTCATTGACAATACATATACTCCACATTTGCCCTATTTGACCCTTAACCTGTGAGCTAGTCAATGGTATAACATATCCATGGCTATACTGGGGCCTTTAGACAGCATGTAGCCATGATGCACTCACTAACCTGTACACAACACATTACACGGATGTATGTTATTTAATCAGTAGCAGGTACAATCATTGGTCCATGCGTGGTTTTTACTAGAATTAGAACCCCCCCCCCCCGTTATGGGCCAGGTTATGAATGTAGCCATATGACATATAGACCTACTCAACCAGAATCTGTGTTTTGTGTCCAGTTTCCGTGAAATCCTTCGATTAAGTTATTTCATCATCGTCGTCACCTTCATCAACCGCCCTTGTGTTTAGAGTAAATGATTGGACAAAGCACATGCACTCACATGGACTCACGCACATACAGGAGCTGGTGCGCCCAGTGGCTAATTTACCCTGTACGTTGCCTCTTTAGGTATTTCACAGTCACGATCAAAAGTTTGATTGATTGCTCAATATGTGTACAGTTTTATTAAGAGATGCCGTGATGGACTGACTGCAAATTTAAAAAAAAATCTTTTTGGAGAGGTTATATGTATGGATTGATGGAAATTGGCCAACTCTGTGGCCTGGTTACGAGGTAAATAACATGTTCTCAGCATAAGCTCAGATCTGTGGTACATTGAGAGATCCAAAATGTTCCATGCATGTCTCATAACCTTAAAGGCTCCTATTATTTATTTTATTATATATTGCTTTTTTCCAAGACATGTTTTCCCAGAGCCTAAGAGCCAGAAAATCATTGAAGGAATAAAAGTAAATTATTTAGTACTAGGCTAGAATAACACAGCCACAAGCTGGAGTTTCAGGCAAAAAATCACTGGAAGTTAGTTTCAGTATATTTAAAATGTAATACATTAGAATTGAATTGAGCTAGTATTTAATGTTTATATATATTATATAGTTATATAGTTTTATTATATAATAATATAGTTGCATTTTGTACATGCATTTGGGCATTCGGATTTACTCCCGCTCACTACAATGCTAGCTCCAGCTGAGTTGTCCCTAGCGTAAAGGTATATGCTAGCCCAGCCCAGCTCAGCCCAGTGGCTGATAATGTGCCTCAGAGCTCCTGAACTAAATTTCAAATACGGCTTACATTAAGACGTGACTCCCTAGTTATGAGTGGGCATTATCAATGTAGCATGATTCTCTCATGATGACCTCCGGGAAGTAATGGGTCCAAGGACACAACATGTCTTCCCGTCAACAGGTTATAATAACATGTAGTAGGCTATAACATCAGGCATGAAAAAGATCATTACGATGAAGATTCTCTTTCTTCCTCTGCGTCACCGATCTGTGCAAATTCTCTCTCTCTCCTTTAACTCCTACCCTCTTAGCCTCAATTCACCAGTCTCTGACTATTCCACCCCTCATTCTCCCATTGCCACTCTCTCTCTCTCTCACTCTCTCTCTTTGATGATGGGGGTATTTCTATTCTGTGGGTGCTGTGGGCTCAGCGACTTTGTTTCTGTGTTCATAATCCCCTCGCTCTGGGCGCCAGCATATAAAAGCTGTAGGAGGCCCAGCACACACGCACACTGACCACCACTCTCAGCCCCGAATCTACTCCTGTACGCACACACTGCCACAGGTAAGACAGTGGACAAACAGCAAACAAACAGTTAGAGAGCAAAAGAGAACATTACAGTTATAGAAGACAGTATGGGGACGATATAGACGTCAAATACTGGCGGTAAAAGGTTTTAGTCATCACTTGTCAATAAATGAGTCCGATACACTTGTTACAACTCACTCGAAATATATGCTGTAGCTAATACATTCGATTGTTTGAGTAAAAAGTTTCATTGGTATCCAAAATGCCACACAGAGATTTTTAGGTAGGAGTGTGAGAGAAAAAAGGTGAGAAAACTGCAGCTAACTTCGAGCATCCAACAAAAACAAAAGGTCAGCTAGCTTTACACATGAAACAGTGTTTTTCTCAGTGTAACAGCAAGTATTCGACAAGTTTAGCGCGACTGTTCACTCCATTTTGACTTTGGATATTATCATTGCATTATGATGCATATTGTGCTATGTGTTTGTTAACCCCTTAAACCTAACTTACTCTACACTGTAAGCAGAAGCAGACTGTCATATCGTCGGACTGGGCGCCTGCCCAGGGTGGTTCACCCAGGGCACCTTTACATCTACGACCACCTCAATAAGAAGACCAAATCTCATCTCCTCTCCTCCCATCCCCTCTTCCTTTCATTTCAGTTATCATGTCTGCTGGAGGAGAGAAGTGTCAGTCTGCCTCCCATACTGACGGGAAGGCTGCTAAGAGATCTGAGATGGGCATGATGGCCTACAAGGTACACACACACACAGACATCAGATACAACAATTGCACACGCTGACATCATATTCAGCACCTGCGCCCAGTTTGCCCACTGAGCAATAAGCTAATGGTGAAACTAGTTGCCATAGTTATACTGTATGTGTGGGTGGGTGGACAAAACAGAAAGACCATGTAAGGCGTCGCTTCGCTCAAAGTTCAGCCTTTGCAGAGAAAGCAGTGACACTAATGCTCTACCTGCCTTCTCTTAGGGCGCTTGTTGCTTTGCTCAGTGCGCCCTCCTTCCCTATCCTGCTAAACACCCTCGCTCTGGATGTGGTCGTTGTTTCCTATATGGGTTTTTTTATTGTTTGCATTCTGATCTTCTATTGAAGCCACCTCTCTGCTTTATTCTATACTCATTTGTCTTTTCCGTGTCCCCTTCCTACCTTTCATGTTACCCTCCAAGCTACAGTATATTTTTCATTAGTATTTATCAGTTAGTGTTATTATCTGATCTCTGGTTGACTTAAAGGTTCCCTATTGTCAAAATACATTTTTACAGTTGTGTGGTCACTTGTGTTGAAAGGGGCTGAAAGGGCCGGACTAACTTGGAAATCTGTCTAAGGCTACGTTCAGACTGCAGGCCTTAATGCTGAATTCCGATATATTGCCAGATCTGATTTTTTTGACTGACTGTCCAGACTGATGCATGACTGACTGCATTTAAAAAAAATCCGACCTGTAACGGATTTGGACCACATATGAAAGTGGCCCAAATCCTAAATGGAAAAGATCGATCTCCATATGTTCACACTGTCGTGAAAAAATCAGATCTGTGTCACATACTGTATGAGCGAAAAATTGGGATTTGGGTCACTTTGGCCTGCAGTCTGAATGTAGCCTCAGTCATTTAGCCTCCCATTTAACATCCCAATGTAAAACAAGCCAGTCAGATTTGGCCCCAGATGTGACATTATTTCTGACTTCATCTTGAAGATAGAAAGTCTGTCCAAAATGAATTATTGGAATTCTAATGATATGGGGCCTTTAAATGCTCCCTCCTTACTTCTCTCTCTCTCTCTCTCTGGCCAGATGTGTGTGTATGACCAGGAGAACTTCCAGGGTCGCTGTATTGAGATCAATGCAGAGTGCATGAACGTATGTGCTATGGGCATGGACAGAGTGCGCTCCCTCAGAGTGCACTGTGGACCGTGAGTACAGTAGTCCCACACACACACACACACACTGTATGTACCAACAGGCATGCCTATCAATGTATTCCTGCACACACATGCACACTCATAGGGACGTGTATTGTGAATTCTAGACATTTAGCACCTTATATAAACTAAATATAGAAGCTAAGTTGATAGAAAGAAGGTACTTTGAGTAGTGCAGAAAGATATGACGGGACATCTGGTCTACTGTGCAGGGAACAGTTAGAATGTAACTAGTGCATATAGAATCGGACCTGGAACTGCGGATAACACTATAAGACTAGAAAGGCCAAAGCACTACTCCTGGTGTGTTAAACAGGGCTGTTATTCTATACCTTCTTCTATACCCCTTACTAGGCCTTGCTGGAAATGTGCTCATTGTTGCCCTCTTGGGCCTTTGAAAAGAATAGAAGGAAGTAGCCAAATTAGCAACAATAGGCACAGAGGCATAGAATAACGACCACTCACGAAAGTGACAAGCCACACAAAGTTGAGATTGTATGTTTTATTGCAAATGTCAAAATACATTTCTGATAGATAAGCGAAAATTTTTTTGAATTCCACTTACTTATTACTTCCTTCCCCTCCCGTCCTCTCTTCCTCTCTCCCATCCCACCCCAAAGCTTTGTGGGCTTTGAGCAGATGAACTTCTGCGGTGAGATGTACATCCTGGAGAAGGGAGAGTACCCTCGCTGGGACTCCTGGAGCAACTGCCAGAAGAACGACTATCTGCTCTCCTTCAGGCCTGTCCGCATGGTAACAACCTTCCACCATCTGTGACCTTTTCTAATCTTCAACCTAAGGCTGTGTTTTGTCCTACAGCCTTAGGTAAGTTCAAACAAAGGCTTTGGGCAGGACACAATCACTTAAATCTATAGCAGTAATACAACAGTAGTTTTTAACATGGTGGTCAGGACCCTCTGAGAGGTTGTGAGATACTTCAATTGTTTATGTAGTTTAACCTTATAAATGTGCATGCAGGTACTATTTAAAAAAAATATATTTTACGTTATGTTCATAGAACAACAATGAAAGGATCAAACTCCTAGAAGAACTCTTAGAAGAACTCCTAGAAGAACTTATCCCAAGTTTGCACTTGGGATAAGTGCATTGACTTTGTATTCATAGAGAAAAGTTAACTGGCTTTCTTACGGGTGGAGAGGGGTCGCAACCTACCAATTTTTGTTGGTAGGTTTTTGGGGGCGTAATGGCTCAAAAAGATTGCAAGCCAAATACAGGAATTTGAAGAGATGTATTGTTATTGTATTATATTGCGTCTTCCAGGACCCTGAGAAGCACAAGATCTGCCTGTACGAGGTCGGAGAGTTCAAGGGTCGCAAGATGGAGATCATGGACGATGACGTCCCCAGCATGTTCTCGTACGGCTTCACCGATAGAGTGGGCAGCATCATTGTGAGCTGTGGAACGTGAGTGATACTCGCCATGGCAACCAAACAGGAACACGCCCACAGTGAACTTGTATGTGACTGGAAGCGAGACATGGGGAGGGGTTTGGTGGAGATCTATGAAACTTGTAACAACATAGAAAAGACGAGGAGATACACCTACTTGCCTAAAGGACTATATATATATATATATATATATAGTTATATAATATATATAGTTATATATATAATGATTATATCAGGTTTATGAATTATACACGTGGTATTGTTTCATAAAAAGGAACCGCATTTGATGTTGGGCAGTGGTATAAATAGTTTAATTGAACCTTTCATGACACTTGTAGGGATTTATTATTTGCAGGCAGGAACAGAGATATAGACATTCACATATTGTCTCATAGCAGTCAGTTCTTTGCCCCAGGGAGAGAGCAAGAATAGACTCTTTCAGAGGCAGCTACCCGAATGTGTGATGAACGTCAGAAAGCCAGTGGTGTTTGTGCGTCTGAGCACATTATTAGCAACTGTGATTACTTCATTCACAACATTCTCAGGCGCTTGGAAGAAAACATAAAAGCTGAAACAATCCAACCGAGCAGACAAACCCCTGCCGTGAGAGACAAACAGAAAACGTGACAACAGCTTTATTTTTTGGAGACATAATGATATAGCTCTCCTGCGCGTCTGTGTATCACTCATTCTCCACAATACCTTCCTTTCTCACTTCCTGTCTATGTTTGAGTTCTTCGTGTCTCCTGCTGCTTTTCATTTTGATGGGTTTCATTTCATGTTGCCCTTCACCCTGTCTATTTTCCTGAGTAGATTCCCCATCCCGTCTGACGATCTGGGGAACCTGAGATCATCCACCCTTTCCACTCTCCCACTGCTCAATTTTGATTTCTTTCCTGTTTCATGTCCAGCATACATTTCACATCCTCTCTTCTCCTCTAGCCTACTAGGCAAGACCAAAATGGCACATGGTTGCATATGACTGTTACTCCCCATTTGTGTCTTTGCTTCTGTAACGTTGTTAGAGAAAGCTACAATCTGTGCATTTCATTTACAGCGACAGCCGTTATTGCGTGTATTATTATTATTGTACATTTCAATATCATGTTTGAACACAAACTCTCTCCCCCCCCCCACCCCCACAGCTGGGTGGGCTACCAGTACCCTGGTTACCGTGGCAGCCAATACCTGTTGGAGAAGGGCGAGTTCAGGCACTTCAACGAGTATGGCGCCCGCTGTCCCCAGATGCAGTCCATGAGGCGCATCCGTGACATGCAGTGGCACCCCCACGGCTGCTACACCATGTCCTCCAAGTGAAGGCACCCGAGGGAGAGGAGGAAGAGGGCGGGCGGGGGAGAGATGGAGGGAGAGGGCGGGCGGGGGGATGGCGAAAGAGGGCGGTCCAGGAAGGAGAGGCGGAAGGAGAGGCAGTGACGCGCCCTCCCCCGCCCCGGAACTCCGGATGGAGAGCCGGGTGCTGTTGACGCACAACCACGTGATCGTCAGGCGGGACGGGGGAACCAGATGCCACCCCATCGCTGGTAATCGCCAGCACTCTCTCCCCTGCCATCTGTTTGTAAGCCCAACCTCCTGTCCTGTCCTCCCTTCTCCTCCCCTCTCTCCCTCCCTTTCTCCCCCTCATCCCATCACCCCTAACCACTGTGCTCAACTTTAAGTGACTGAGCGGGGAGAGGGGGACCAGTGTGAGTGTGTGTGTGTGTGTGTGTGTGTGTGTGTTTGTGATTGTGTGTTTTGGCAGAGTTTCTGAAGTGGAGAGAGATGAGGTCTACTCTACTCTCTTCCAGTCATTGTACTCAGATCCTGAAACCACAGCAACCCTAATAAAGGCTCTCGCAACCTGCTCCATTAGCTCCAGTGTGATTCTTTAATCCAGAAAAACACTCCTTCATTAATTGCCCTTGTGGCTGAAACCAATGTAATGCCTTCCTCTCTACTCCTTTTTTTACAGTGCTCATAGGCTCAAGTTGTGCTCTACCCCTCCCCCTCCTTATGTTTCAAACATGAACAGTGTGTCGGGAGGCTATAGCCTAGTTTAGGAGTGTCTCTTTAAGGCGTTCTCTTCCAAAGTGATAAGAAACAATGTCTTACAGAAGCCTGTTTCAACACTTTATATATAGTATTTTTGGTTTGTCAACCATTATTTGTACATTACATTATTTATCCTGTGGATATTGTCCTCACCATAGATAATTGTCTCTCTTGTAATATCATTTGCGATTATATTTCGATTCACTTAAGTCTATATACTTTAACTAATTTAAAACAGTGTGAGCTGATAAATGAATACCTAAAAAAGTGGGCACAGCTAAATTATTCACTTTTCTACATGCAAAACATAATCAAAACACTCCATAGAGTATCTTTACAGAAATATAAAGGAATGTTAACTTATTTCCATGATGTGCTTTTACGTGGGCAGTATTTAATGCTATTATAGTTTTAAGGTGACCTGGGGTTTATTTATAATCTGACATTTTTAAACATTACTCAAATTCAAAGGTTTGGTTTCCTGCAAGAACCAAGATGTATAAGTATACATTATTTACTCACCTCTCTCTTCCTTCATACTAGACACAAACTTAACCCGAGGCACTGACATCCAGTTGAATTCAGTGTATAAATACACTGGTAGCTAGACACCTACAGGAGCCTTACCCCACTAGCCTGATAAATATGTGAGTGGAGGAGTACTGACGTCAGGCTGACACACAGACAAGAATTTCTATGTGTGCGCACATGTTTGAGTGTGTGTGTGTGTGTGTGTGTGTGTGTGTGCGTGAGTGTGCGTGAGTGTGTCTACTTGGGCAAGCACAAGTCATTTCACACACACAAGCATGGGCATATGCGTGCACGGGGAAGCGTGCACGTTGGCAGGCGTGCACGGGCAACTCAGTTTGCCTCAAGCCCGGCCTGTGATGTCACTCAGGGAATATGGGACTATCTCAAAACCGCATGGCATTATGGGATAGCTTATAAGAGCCTAATGACTCCTAGGAGTGCAATGGTAACTGATGGAGGGAATGAGGAAGGAGGACACACACACACACACACACACACACACACACACACACACACACACATGCACACACACACATGCAGGCGCACACACTTACAACACAACCAGCGGCCCATTACACCACTATTCTCACCTCCTTTGATGCCCAGTCACTCTCCACCACAGAGAGAGATACATCATTGGAGGCAGGTAAGACTAAAAATAACAAACAAACTAAAAATACAAGGTATCTTCGTCTTCGTAGAAGGAATCCTTAATGGAAACGTATGTACTTATGTGAGAAATAGTTACACACAACTTTCTTCAAAGTTGTCTTTATAGTTTATTCAACTCCAAAATGGGACAGAATTTTATGGTAGCTGAGTGCAAACTGGGAATTACTGGGAACATTTCATCAGGGCTATGCTACTCTGAAGTGGGTTGCGGTGAGATCACTGCTTGCTTCTTCATCTCACACGCACAAGCTGCTTTCATTCGCTCCAATCATCGCCGCTCCCACTGGCTTTTAGTGTGTAGGAACTCCCAAAACTGAATGAACCAGCACAAAGAGGTATAATTGGGTCTGATGGCAATGCATCTGTGACCATCACGGCCGTAGTCTTTTACCAGCAATTGCAATGTGTCACCGGGACTTATTTAGCTTTTTGTTTTTTGAAAGAAAACTACTAATGGCACTGTCTTTACCGCAAGAGCTTGTCATGTGGACGTGAGGGCGTGCCGCCGATGAGATGCATACATGACGATCTTTGGAATCACCACGTGTATGAGTAGGTGGAGTTGGCAGCCGAACCATTCCACTGGCTGCTGGTGGTTTGACCATTTATAGATTTGATTCTATGTAGACACATTAATTAACCATGCACATGCGTAAATGCGCCAACACACACACACACACACAGACTTAAACCTGACAGTTGGTGTGCGTCATGCTAACTCAATGCTCATACACCGCCGCTAAGAAAAGTGTCGGGCTGACACTGCTGAGTGATGTAAGATTGATATGTTAACTCCTCTGCTTTCTGCTCAGACAAACGAGTGGGTGTGTTGAGCTTTCAGATTCTCTGAATGATTGATTCGGAAGGCGGGAGTCATAAGACGTGCGTGAGACAATGTTTATTTATTTGATTAAATTATGATTGTTTTTTTTTAAACATTTGTGGTTTACATTGCATTAATGAGATTTTGTTTGGAAGTTTAATGGATGATGATCGATCGATCTATCTATCTATCTATCTATCTATCTATCTATCTATCTATCGATCTATCTATACTTATAATTCATTGTCCCTCTCCCACCCTCCCCCCTGTAGCCCATCTGTCTGCCCCCCCCCCCCGCCCATCCCCTTCCCTCATATCTTTCCCTCCCTTCAATATCGTCACCTCTCCAGAAGCCCATCCGTGTGGCTGTGTTTGTTACGTCCCAACCTGCGTCATTCTGATGGGTAAAAATAAACATGAAAGAAAGCAGACCATGGACAGAGAGACGAGAGGGGAGAGAGAACCAGACAGAGATCTGGAAGGAAGGAGGCCAGGGAATAGAGCTAGAGAGAGAGACAGATGGAGAGAGGGAGACAGACAGAGAGAGAGAGAGACAGACAGAAAGAGAGACAGAGAGAGATGTCGAGTTAAAATAGAATGAAGGAAGTTTGTGTGTACTGTATGAGGGTGTGTATGTGTGTGTGTGTGTGTGTGTGTAAGAGGGGATACAAGGCTGAATGTTGTTCGGGCAATCTGGCAGCTAATGAAAAAGGGAGTTGTCTTTCCCAGCAGAGAAATAAAAGCCCACTGAATTAAAGACATGATGAGGAGGATGATTTAAATTGTCAGAGGAGGAGAGACGAAAAAGGGACAGAGCCAGTGAGACACAAAGAAAGAGAGAGAGAGAGTGAGCGAGAGAGAGAGAGATTATGAAGTGTCATATAGAAAAGCTAGCTGAATAATTCCACAGCATGTTAGCTGAAAGTACACCTGGAGTGTTAAAATGTTAATAGGGATGTCCCGTTTGGCACACACATACACACACACACACACACACACACACACACACACACACACACACACTTATACCACATATCGGTACCCACACACTCCTTGTGCAGGTGATGACAGGTGCGAGCCTGCCATATCAAAATCTGAGAAAATGTTTTCCCCGTGTCTGTTGAAAAAGGTGGCGTCTAGCTATATGAACCAGCTATTTATAATATATAATTTTATTTATATCTTTATTTATACATAAAGATTATGTTGCTGAATACAGTCTTAAATATATTGTAATTGTAGCATTGTACTATCCCAATTCTGCAAAAGTTGGGAGGGTATGGAAATTTTTTTTGATTTGTAAATTATTTTTTACCCTGTACTACAGTATATTGGAAACCCTACTCATTATTTGATGTTTGACAATTACAATTACAAATTACAATTACATGGAGCAGGTAGCATGCTTACTGGTAGGCCAAGTCTGGGGCTTGAACCCACAACCTTCTGGTTGAGAGTCCAACGCCTGGACCACTAGACGTCCCTGCCCCCTTATCTTACCTTGTGAATTTAATTGTTTAGTGAAAATATACACTCGTTTCAAATCTGATGACTGCAACACACTCCACAAAAGTTGTGACAGTTGTGTGTTTACCACCGTATCACATCATATTTACTTTAGTTACACTTATTAAGTGTGTGAGGACTGAAGACACCTTTTAGCAAGTAAAATTTACCCCATTCTTCCATTATTTAGATCCTCAAGAGCACAATTGTACGGGTCCTACTTTGCCATGTTTTGTGCTTCATAATGCACCACACTTTCTCAATCAGCAACAGGTTTGGACAGGCCAATCTAGCACCTGCACTCTCTACCTATGCAGTCATACAGTTGTAATCCACGCAGAACGTGATTTGTCATTGTCCTACTGGAAAATGCAGTGTGGATTACAAGTGTGGATTACAAGTGCATGACTGCATAAGCAGAGAGCGAGGGTTCTAGATTAGTCTGTCTGAAGTTCTGACCTGTTGCTGATTGAGAAGGTGTGGTGCATTTTGAAACACAAAACGGGTGTCTTCAGTCCCCACAAACTTAATAAGTGTAACTAAAGTAAATACAATATGATGTGATACGGTGGTAGGCACACAACTGTCACAACTTTTTTAGAGCGTGTTGCAGTCATCAGATTTGAAACAAGTGTATATTTTCACAAAAAAAACATCAAATAATATCTTGTAGTGTTTCCAATATAGTACAGGGTGAACATTACAGGAAGCGATGACGACAATGGCAGGAACAAACCAGAGCAAAAGAGCGGAGGAGGAGAACAACGGGGACATAAGCATGCACTTTTGTCGTCGCCTAAAATGGAAAGGAGCTCATAGTTGCTGTTGGGGTTACAGAGTATGTGCGTGTATTATTGTGTGTGTGTGTGTTTGTGTGTGTGTGAGAAAGAGAGCATCAGTGTATTAGATGTTGATGTACAATACAGAAACTATCCCCCTAAATGAATGGTAGTGTCCATGAAAAAGCAGGTGTAAAATCCTTTTCCACATAAAAGTGTGTGCTTGTGTGAAGTCTATTATTCTGTCACAATTTCCTTTTCATCCGTGTGTGTGTATAAATGTGTGTTTGTGCAGACTTTTGGCCTGCTAGACTGTGAATGTGATTGCCTTACACCAGTGGTTCTTAACCTTGTTGGATGTACTGAACCCCACCAGTTTCATATGCGCATTCACCGAACCCACCGAA
>JAODLI010000312.1:0-33185 GCA_027575585.1 Percopsis omiscomaycus | reverse complement strand
TTGTTTGTTTTAGAGCTGCACTTAAAGAAGACATGGTTTAAATTTCCCAAAAATCCCCAAAAAGGCTCAGATTCATGATCAGTGTGTGTGAAAGCTGACCTGAGTTACTGCATCTTTTCATTGCGCGTTTCACTGAAGGTGTTGGCGTGTAGCCCTGAAAGAGATCAGCAAGGGTACGTTACAACAGAAACATTGTTCTTGGCAATAGTAATTGATAAGATTTGATTCATAATCCCTTATACTGTATGCCAGTACCTTTAAAGAAGGAGCATGTTTGTTAACCTGGTTTCTCTTCATTCTCTTCTGGAGTTGGAAGATGTAATTGTCATCATTTTTCCTGACAATAAAAGACATTAGGATTCATTTCCCATACCAAAAAAACCCACTGATGTTTAGAAGCTGCATATTAATTATCATTTTCTAAAATGTGCAGAAATGACATTGCCGTGGCAACTAGTATAGAGTACAGAAAAGCCAAAGTAATGTGTATGTGCAGTAATGTGTATGTTAGTCCACATTTACTGCTTCTAAAATGGAAGAGAGAAATAAATGCTGTTGATAAAGACATTAAACATTATGGAGAAAAATTTTTTAAATAAAAATCACCTGTTGACAGAGCCAATCATGCCAGGGGTGATATGCAAACATTGGGGTGTCTTCACTGTAGGGAAACCTGCCCTTCCAGGCGTTATGGGCTCTTGGTCTGAAAACATAAACCCATGCTCCTTCCCACTGGGAGACATAGAGGGCATCTACCCACCAAGACAGGGAGGAGAACAAGAAGCTGATATTCATCGCTTAGGATAAAAGTGTCTGCTAAATGCTTAAATGTAAATGTTAATATTCATGTAATGTTATATTATCACCACTAGAGGGCGACAATCCTTATATCCCATCCCAAGAAAAACAACAACAAAAAGAAAAAGTAATCTACTCTCATATATATAAAAATAATCATCTGACAGCTTACAGAAGTGGAGGATGTCATCAAAAAAACAGAGACAAAGGAAGAGGAAGTAGCATAAGGATGTCGTACCTGGAAGCGTTTACTCTGCATGACAGCACTGGTGAAGGCATCGTCGTGGTCCTCTTTGGGCATGGCCTCCATGAACTTGCGAACCTGCTCTTTTCTCTTAAGGGTTCCCACTCGGGCAGTTATCTTGGGAGGCTCTACAATTATTTACAGAGAATCACCTTCTGTTACAGACAAACAACTAGCCTAACTCAAAACTATGTTATTTTTTCTCATCAGTCTCAAACTCATCAGTTTGATTATTTCACATCATGGGTTACAAACACGCGCGTGAATTTATGCTAATACATTTATTTATAGAGCACTTTCAATCAAAGTGCTTTACAGAAAGAATACAATTAAAATACAACCAATACAATAAAAATGTACAATAATAAAACAACTCCAAATACACCTAATCTGCAATGAACTCTGTACCTGGCTCTTTAATTGGCTCTTCTTTCTTCCTGGACTTCTTTGCTTTCTTGGGCAAGATGTCGACCCTCCCCTGGCAAGTATGCCGTTTCTGGCACTCTTCTGCTGAGCGTGTTCCAACCATCATGGCCACATTCACCCAGTAATTTCCCGTGTGTTTGGGACAGGAGGCCATGGCCCTTGAAAACAGACGCAAACACAATTAAACGGTGTTAAAAATAGAGAAGACATTCCACCACAGAAAGGCACTGGGAATAAAACGTACTCCTGCAAACACACAAGCTCCGCGTCGGTCCACCTGTCCTCATCTCTGTCTTGAGGTCTTAGTATGTTTGTTCTTGCACTTTTTTCACCCCTGCTCGTCTTGCTGGACTGAGAAATCTTCAAAGACGGGGGTGGCGCCAGTGGCGTCTTATTGCTGGTGTTCCTTTTGTTCTTTCTAGAGCCGAGTGCACGATTGTTGTTTCGCGACACGCCCACACTCTCCTCTGAAGAAACAGGCGACTGACTCGACTGGGACTCGTCGAGGGCATTCTTCCCATTCCTGTGAGGTCTTTTGCCCTTCTGCTTTCTCTTAAGGGTGAAGTCTTCATCCGACTGCGATTCCTCAGTGTGAACTGCGGCAGGTTTCGCGCGTGCTGGAATATTCCGCTTCTGTGGCACAACTCGCTCTGTGGAGCTGCCGGTGTCAGGTGGAGGGTTGGGCTTTTTCGTTTTATGTCTCCTGTTGTGAACATGGGATGGACAGACAAGCTCTGGGCAGGGGGCCGTCTCAGAGTTTGGACGCTTTCTATTGGACCTCCTGGTCGCCAACGTTTGCTCTTCAGCGTTGCCATTTCCACTGGTTGCCGTATTCTCAGGAAGTTCTGTGTGTCTGGAGGATGTAATCTCCAGGATGGCCTTTGACCTGTTGCGGTTGCGATGTGGCGTTTTGACCTTCCGCAGGGGCACAGACGACTCATTTTTAGAGGTCGGCTCGCCTGCAAACAAAGAGGGCACCGTGTAAACACGCACCCAATAACCTGTCACACACATTAAAGAAACAGCATTATTTCCGTGTGTCGTTACCCTCGTTGCAGTGCAGGAAGTCCCTGGCAGGTGTCTGCGGCTGTTGTGGTACTCTCCTGGTGACGTCCGGTATGTCAGATTCCTGTAGGATGTAGGAATAAACCAAGGAGACGTAATTTACGAGTGTCGAGCTAAACCATGATGCAGAAAAGCCCACTCAAACACATTAGAGGCTGGGTTAGAGAGCAACTCAAGGAAAAGTCCTAACTGGAAGCTTACAAGCATGGAGATGGTGGTGTCATAACACTTGTGTATAGTGACGTTCATGTCTACGTCTAGGCTGACCCTCCCTCCTTTCCAGTACTCTAGGGGTGGCTTTATTATTCGACCGCTTCTGGACATTTTTGCACCACTGAGAGGCAGAGAATGGGAGGGGGCAGGAGGGCTGGTAGCACCTGGAGATAAGGAGAGAATAAAGCGAGGGGTAAATATAGCAATACATCAAATGCGCTGGATACATTTAGCCACTGTTATAGCAGTAAGGGACGGTGTCCGTGCAGGAGTTTAGGTTAAGTTAAGTTTCGATTTCCCCTGATTGTGAGGGAGTTTACCTCTTAGAATTACTTACTACGAAATCAATGAACACTTGGAGGCACAATCTAGCCATGCCATTGAAATCCATTCACGCAAGTTGTTACCATCACTGTAAAAACAATGTAAATTCAACAAAATTTTATTTAAAAATTAACCGTTTTACTTTAATTAAAACAAGAAACTTCTATTTTCTACTGCAAAAACAGTCTCTCAAAATTCAAATTTTGCATGGTCCATTTGGACCACATGAGGTCCTGTTTTTCAGCATGTACTGCAACGTCCAGATATCGCCACACCCCGGTCACTGACAAACCCCTTTGCATTTATGGAACTAGGTAATTAAAAATAATTTCTGCCAACTGCTTTTGTACTCACAAGGCTTTAAACGCCGTGGCCTGCTCTGTTGCACAGAGTGGTTGTTGGCAGGTTTCACTGAAGCCGTCTGGTTCATTATGCTTCTGCCTTTTGTGTCACCTTCTGCTTGCATGCTGTGGGGAAAAACAAATATAAATCAGATAGTTTCGAGGACAGGACTATTGAATACAATGATACTGTAGATGGTGTGTTCAATTTCCCATGGCATCAATGAATTTACTTACTTTTTTGACTCTGAAAGAAATTTCTCATAATACATCTTCCAATTTGAAGGAAAACCGTTGCAAAACTTGCTTAAAAGCCACTTTGGTATTCCTGAAAAGGAAAATACAGGGGGATTCACATCTTTAACATTTAATATTATTTAGTACCTGTATCTGATGCATTGGCAACAATACTTTACTTTTATTTAAAATTACATCTTCCATAATAGTTTATAGCAAATACAAACACTATTTAAGAACGATGTCACCTACCATAGTCAACATCCATTTTCATCTTGTCAATCAAGACATAAGTCTTGCCAGACACGGTCTTCACCTGAGATTTGGAAGTCCTCTCCACAATGATGTTACTGTGCCAGGGTGTATTATCATCCCTGGTTATGAGAGAAAATGCTAAAATGTCATGTAGAATCTCATTAAAACAAATACTAGGTACCTATATGAGACTGTATATGACATTGGACTGCAAAATCTGCCTTTTTCTTGATGCACGCAAAAGCATCTCAGAGCTACACAAATGCCTGAAATTTACAAAATAGCGAAAGTGGTTACCTGAGAATTCCCTCAACATACAGTCCATGGCGGTTATGCCTTAGACACCACTGTCTCATGTAAACCCGATTGACCTGCCAAACAGAGAGAGAGACAAAATGAAAATGCTTGATACACATGAGAAATGTCTTAAATACCAGCCCAAACGTACATTCTGCTTTAGTGCAGAATGGTTTCTTTCTTTTATTTTTAAAGAGGAAATTATAATGAGAATGACGCATCATCATACTACACACCTCTGATGCCCATCTACGCGTGGTGTTCGGTGGCTCTGTGTTGCGCGTGAACACGGCTTGACGCTTTTTTGGGAATGAGATCCGCGGCGACTCAATGAAAAGTGGGTCTTCAACCAGAGCCGGCCGTGGCTTGAAAGCTGGCAGTGGGACGTCCTCCCTGGAACTCTCCTCCGACGGGCTGCCGTCTGCCTCCAGTCTGGACCGGTTGACCGGAACAGGACAATTAAACTCCGAGTCATCCTCCACCTCAGCCAGGCCACAGGTTGTCGAGGATGGCTCATCATGAGGCTGAGAGCTACAGCCTGAAGAAAACCAAACGAAAAAAGCAAGACAATTGGACCTTGTACTTTCCAGTCATAAAAACTTTGCATGCCTTATCAAAGTTACCATGACAGCAATGTTTTGTCAATAATAAAAAGAAGTTAGCTTTCAATAGTTGAGTTAATCAAAATGTAACATACACACACATAATTGTGGGCGATATGGCCTTCCTATTGGACAACCAAAGTCATGCGCGAGTCGCATGCACAACAAATGGGTAGAGCAGAGGCAGAGATTAAGTGAACCTAACAACTGTTTTTCTGTATAGCTCAAACATATAGCTTGTAAATGGAATGAAATTGTGATCTCATGAGTCATGAAATTGTTACACCCTTATTACAAAAATGATATACCGCAGAGCTACCAACCTTTGTCACCTCTAGTGCAGCTGCTCACTTTGTCAACCTTTAGCTGGTTTTTCTGCATCTCCCTTTCCTTCAAGAGAGCAAACATCTTGGCCGGGGACATCAGGGGAAGTTTATCCAGTGCAATATGAAGCTCTGTACCAACAGGGAGACCACAAACATCAGTGAGGTTTGACAGGAAGTCTGCTGGACAGTCATTGATTGAATAAATGAATGAATGAACGAATGAGTAATTTTATTAGTAGGGGATTAAGTACTCCTTTTCAACATTAATTTAGAGTTTAACGTCATGATTTGAAGTCACAATATTTCAGACTACACGTGGAGCTATGCAGAAAAATTGTTATTTCGTTCACATCTCTTCTGTCTGTGGCTCCTCTCGTCAGATAGCATTATCCTATACAAAACACAACTCTTCCAGGTTTTAAACCAATCGTTCAGTGACGCGACGTTTCAAGTTCCCTGAAAGTAACAAAGCGTAAAATGTGTACTGAAGGCACCCTAAGAGAAGTGTCAGAACACCTACACGATACATTGTACAAACCCTACACGTTTTTCTGACAAGGCAGCTAACGTGTTGTGATGAATAAACACAGCCTCACGTTTCTTAAATCCAGAGGCGCGTGGTGGGCCATGCAGAAGCTGGTCCTCAGCCAGGACAGGACGCTGTTTCACGGTTGTATGAGGTGCATCATCACAGGGATCAATTGATGTCAGGCTGTCGGAGGCAACCAGCTGGCATGGGTTCGCCTCCGACAGGTTGGGAGAGAATGAACTTTCCGGAACACTGGGGCAAACCTCCATGCTGGTGTTGTTTACCATGTTTTCTTTATAAACAGCCATGGACGCTTGACTTTGCTGTGGCACACCGCTGTGGCCTGTTAATGGGCAAAAAATACAAAGGCTGCGCTCAAGACGGTAAAACACCCCCAACAGGTTCCATTCTTTTGTATGTGCATCAATCACACTGTTGGACAAGTAGGCGGTTCCCTTTTAATGCGTAGTCGAGCAACACTCGACTACTCCTGATGAAACACAGCAAATGTATTGGAAAGTAATTCAAGAACATCGCAACATTTTTCAAGGTAATGTGTTCACTGAACACAGAAAACGTTCCATCTACTGAACTGAGCCACGGTAAAAGCATTATAGATTTTAGGTTAATAATATTATTTAGTCCACCCTTTTATTACATTCTCACCTCTATTCCTGAGCTCCCTGGTGGCATTTCTGGCCTCATAGCTCTCATGTGGCTCCCTCTTTCTCTTCCTTACCCGTTCTTTCATGTCGGCAAACATCTTGGCTGGAGACATCAGTGGAAGTCTCTCCAAAAAAACACGAGGCTCTGTTCACACGGCCAAAACGTTAGAGGTTTGTCTGAAGGGCAGCGGTGTCTGTAATATAGAAAAAGAGTGGGGACTTACTGAGGAACTTGGAATCATCAGCAGCCTGCTCTCGCAACACAAATCTTTCACGGTCGCCCTCCTGAGATGATTGATGGGGTGTCTGCCCCTTTACTGGAGTTCTGCAAGTCATCTCATTGATGCGATTGATGGGATGAGACATGGCTGTCTTCTTAGACTTTGTTGCTGATAATGACTCCCGGACAGGTCTCTTTGTTGGTGTATATCCATTTATTGGGTTAAAGGCTCTTCCTGTGTCTTTCACTGGTGATGCCGCATGGACAGGTTTACTGTTAAACTCAGAGAATGGATGACTCAGGCTTTTCCTTGGAGACTGGATGGGTGAGAGGGTTAGGGCCTCAGCCTCATCATGGTGGAAATCCCAGTCCCGATTCCCCTTCGTCTTGTCCAATACCCAAATGTCTTCTTTTCTCTTCCTGAGAAAGATAGACGGGGGGCCTTGTTTGTCTTTGACTCTGGAAAGGCTATCTTTCTCAGTTTGGATTCTCTCACCAGTCTGTCTGTGAACCTGGGATTTCAGCTTAGCAAATACCTTGGCGGGGGATTCAGCTGGCGTTTGGTGATGTAACGTTAATGATTTCATCTTTTTCGGAAAGGGAAAAAGGAATGGATCCCCACAAACCACAGACCCATCATCAATTGCTATGGACTCAAGATGACTCGGTGCAGTTAGTTGATCTTGAGTTGTTGTCGAATTTAACCCTCCAATCGCACGTTCCCTACTTGCCTTCATCTGCCAAAGTAAATCCGGATTTGATATGACTGTAACGTTACTATAATAGTTTGAAGGTAAAGAGTCTTTGTAAGTTGCCCTGTTACTTCTAGCGGTGACATTGTTGTAGGTTGATGATGTGAACATTGTACCGTAGCCTTTATGTTTAGAAGAATTCAAATTTTAAGATATAACGTTATAACAATCTAACGTTAACGTTACTTTTATCGTCGTGTGCAGTCCGCTTCTGAACTATGGACCGCAACACCTTCCCATAGCGATTCAGCCATCAAGTGTCTCTTCTCTATAATCTATATTTAACTATATGCGACGCAACGTTAAATTTGAAACTATTTATTAACACAACAGACTTGCGAGATTAAGTAGCTAGTAGCTAACCTACCTCGCTTACGTTTTTTTTTTTTTTTTTGAAATTTGCGCCGCACTGGATAATTTACGCAATGTCCCTAAACACTGTACGTCACTTCCGTTTGATGAGCTAACTATTTTTCGTTTTATCTGTGAAATGTTGAAGATTATTGTAGGTCATCTAATGTATTATGTTAACCAAGAAACAAAACAAAAAATAAATGCTGCTATTCTTGAATTTATTCTGTACTCGATAGCTGCACATGTACTGCACAATTCAACGCAAGAGGGAACACCTCTATGGTCGATGTATCACATCGGACGCGTTGTTTTTGACAGAGAAGTATCCGTCATCTACTTTTCAATTACACCTGCCCCGTGACAGTTAACGTTACGTCTGAATTGCCGTATCGTCAAGGATTAAACAAGGATACGTTTTGTTTAAAAATCGACTAGCGCTAAGATACTTTACAGGCGTGATGCAACATGGTATCACATGTGGTCAGTCGTTTTTTGACATTACTCAGGCGATACGAACGAAATCAAACACGCGGATGTTATTCTCTGTCTAAAAGAACTATTGACCGAGCGTCCTCCACGTTTATGTGTGTTACAAGAACATCAAGCAACGATGGAAATTCACTTCTGGACAAAGAAACTCGGATAAAACGCACAGGAAGTGGCCAGGGGAGTACTAGGGACCAGGGAACATTCTTTAAGTCAGTGGCTGTTGGTCTGGGACTCTGTGGTGTAACGTTAGCATTTTTGGACACCAAAAAGGACGAACAATTTAGCGACGGAGAAACCACATTCTTTGGATCGATAATTGAACGTATCCTTCGACCAGCCCTGTGCGCCTCTCCGTATAAACCCGACAGCCCCCGTTACAAGTACAACTTTATTGCAGATGTTGTGGAAAAATCTACACCAGCTGTCGTTTACATTGAAATTGTAGGCCGGTAAGTTGTCTGAACACAGTTAAAGTAATTAGGAATTAAAAGGTATCACATGGTAGTAGGACTAGAAATACTAAGAATAAAATAATTAATTTGTGTTAATTGTAATTTTGACACTTTTGAACGAGCTCTTGATGAAACCTTAAGCCTTGTTTTATTGCCCTGTATTATACAGGCATCCATTTACTGGAAGGGAAGTCCCCGTGTCCAATGGCTCTGGTTTCATCATTAGTAGTGATGGTCTCATCGTCACTAATGCTCACGTTGTGGCCAACAAGAGAGGTGTCCGTGTGAAGCTGACCAACGGAGAGACGTACAACGCCACTGTGCAAGATGTTGACCAGGTTGCTGACATTGCCACCATCAAAATCACTTCCAAGGTGAGCAGAGATAACCCATCAATCCTCTCGTCTCTGTTGCAGCAGTTTTTAATTTAACATGCCACTGTTATCTGTTAAACGTGGTACTCTATAAATGATTTCGTGAACTGTGAGAGCTGTAAAGTAAAAGCTCTCTGTTTCTCTCTATCTCTCCGTTGCAGCATCCACTGCCCACTCTCGCCCTTGGTCAGTCATCTGACATCCGACAGGGAGAGTTCGTTGTTGCCATGGGCAGCCCGTTTGCGCTACGGAACACAATCACTTCCGGGATTGTCAGCTCAGTGCAGAGAGGCGGTAAGGAGCTTGGCCTGTCCAACTCCAACATGGACTACATCCAGACCGACGCTGCTATCGATGTTAGTTGTTTTTTTTCACGTGTTGTATATGTGTGTCTTGTGGGTGTTTTTTAATGAACTCTGATGTCTTATACTTTGCAGTTTGGGAATTCTGGAGGTCCTCTAATTAACCTGGTGAGTAATAGTACTTGAGTCATAGCTCATGTTATTTCCTGCATTAACAATGAAACATGTTCACAATGTTTTGACATACTGTAGAGCTCTGTAAAGAGAGGGGGATTCCCAGGGTGTCATTGCTATTAGAAGAGTATCTGTGATTCATTTTAAATGACGAAGCCTTCAGAAACCAAGAACTGATAATAAGTGTAATTTTGATGTATTCTTCTAATGCAGACGAGAGGGTGCCGTTTGATTAGAATAATACTAATATTGTTATGTTGAACTAAGATTTATACCAACCAGGTACAGTATGTCATTCTAGTGTTACTATAAAGTGTTAATTAAACAGTATTGTATCTCATCAGGATGGTGAAGTCATTGGTATTAACACCATGAAGGTCACAGCGGGGATCTCCTTCGCCATTCCATCTGATCACTTGAGACTGTTCCTTGACAAAGCAGCAAACAAGAAAAGTAAGAGCAGGCTGAGTAATTTAGAGTGTTATTGTTGGAAAAACTATCTACAGTATGTTCAAATCTGACCCTTATGGATCCATGTTTTTGTTTTTGTCCTTAGAGTCTTGGTTTGGGGAATCGGAGACAAAGCGGAGGTACATCGGTGTGATGATGCTAACCCTGACGCCGAGGTAAACGTTCAAGAAATACTTATACTTGTAGTCCAGTTGTGAACAGTGTCTTTATGTTGCTACTAAAATTAATAGTCAAATAACTTGAGTTATATCGATCCCCCTTTTGCTTTAGTATCATTGCTGAGTTGAAGCTGAGAGACCCTGGCTTCTCGGATGTGACCCATGGAATCTTGATACACAGGGTCATTCCAGGATCCCCAGCCTACAGGTGAGCATATTCTGGGGTGCATACGAAATGAGATTTACTGGTCTTCGGATGCTGTATTTATCTTGTACAGTCATCAATAACACAAGATGTATGCGGTTCCTTACTTTCTGGTGGCCTTACAATAAGGAGGGCATCTGCAAACTGAATGAGTTGTTTTGGACTGAAGATATTAAGGCTTAACATTCTGGTTTTGAAAAGGCCTCTGGCAATAGTTTAAGAAAGTCAAATAAAGAAAATCTTTACAGTCTCACAGAGACCATACTGTATGGCTCATGGAAACGCAGTTTTAGTATAGTCTTTGGTACTGTAAACACTATAGCGTTTCCCCAAATATGATGCTAACACACTGACCATATTGCTGCCCTCAGAGCTGGTTTGCAGCCAGGGGACATTGTCTTGGAGATCAACCGCAGTAAGGTGAACACCTCTGAGGAGATCTACCAGGCTGTCCGCAGCAGCGATGACATCACCATGCAGGTGCAGAGAGGGAGCGAGCAGCTACGACTGCAGATAATTCCAGAGTACACAGAGTGACACTAGCACTGGATGTTTCGTACTAAACGTCTAGGCCTTGTTTAGATAGGAAGACACTGGATATCATAACAAGACTAGAATGAGTAACAGGACTGATGGGAAATCAGGTTTCGGTAGTATAAACTCAATGACACTGAGAAAGGTTAACCCCAGATGGTACGTTTATTGTGGTGTCCTACTGAAGTACAGTTTTTGGACTTGGTGGTGCATAATTGTAGGAGTTTCCATTCACCAACGATGAATGGCAATAATAGGTCCGTTTCACTACCTGATCCCATCTGATGTTCATCTGAGTTGGTCCAGCTATAACATCATACTTTGGGGAGAAAATGTGTATAATTTAATCATGTGCTTTTCAGAGTAAACAAATGTCTAAGGGATCATGTTCTGCTACAAGTCTAAAGAAAGAAACAACTTAGGAAGAGGAGTATACAGTTCAAGGCCCTGGAGAAATGGCTTCTGTAATGTACTGTATACCTTGTTATTGGTGACTTTGGTTATTGCAAAATGATGCAGTGTATGTTAATCAATTTAACTAAAAACAACCCTGATATTTTAATAAAGCAATTTATTGTTAGACAGCGACAAGAAGCATGACAGACCCAACACTGTTGCAGTATAGACCAATGGTAAAAAAGATTGACTACTGATAACTGACCAAACAAGCTTGAAAACGCCACTATGTTGAGACAGTTACCACACCAGAAAAATAAATGGATTGCTATGAATTACACTTCACTGATCTAAACAGACAGTAGTTGCATACTGTGGAAAATAAAACATCAGTTTGATTCATGAAATTGCCAAACATGAAAAACAAACAAGGTGACCAAATTACTTGATTACAATTTGATAGTTATAATTATGACTAAAGCCATACTGAGTAAAATGGGATATCCCTGGTCTATACACAATGACACATGTACAGTAATGAAATAAAGTGACATGTACTCTACTACACAATTAAATGCATTTAGCTCAGAAACCATTAAATGGAGAGAACATTCAACCCACTTTAGGTTTAAACAATAAGTTTATACTTCAGGACTAAAGACATTTAAATTTGGTATGACGTCTACTACATATAACTAAGGGAGGGAAAAAAAAAATTCAAATCCTGTTAAAACTACGTTAAAAAGGCTTCATATATTGCTGGTAATAGTTTTCTTTTTAAGAAAATATAAATTGTGCGACTTAAGCTTACAATACAATGCTGGCAGTAGCGCCAGGTTCTATGGCGACCCGCTGGAATGGGGTCATCTGTAGAGGCGCGGTGTGTGCTGTCTAAAAGATTCCCAGAAGGAGGAAAAACAAAATAGAAGTAGGCGTCTACTTTACGCCCTGAATCCCTTACACCAATACCCAATTGCTGCTATGGTGTTCATCATGGTGGAATGCTGCAGAGATCATATGGTGTGCACAGACGGCAGCCAAACAATACAATCAAACAGATAGAGATATAAATAAAAGGGCTAGCGGGGAAGAAGGTGGGCAAAGGTAACTTGGAGAGGGGAGGTGTGGTCAGGGGTGGGGGCTGTAGTGTCTGGTCTAATCCAGCAGTGGGCAGGCTAAGCATCGACTCAGTTGACTTGGTCCAGAGCGCGAAGTAGCTCCTCTCCCTGAAGCAGGTGCTGTCGGCCCTGCACGGGGGCGTTGACCTCGCAGTCATAACGAGTGAGCTGGGGAAGCGAGAAGAGGGAGGTGTTGCCTTCTGACGAGCTGCCCAGCAGACGGCTTGCCAGATCTTGGTGAGAAACAAACACATTAGAGCCCTGCAAAAGTTTTGTTGGCCAATTCTTGTCACCTTTTCATTTATTACTTGAAGAAAGTTCTCACATTTTAGTGGAAATCACAAGGCAATGACCAAAGCCAATTAGATTGTGTTTTAAACATTTAACCATCACGCTGAAGGACAAGTTACATGGAACTCCTGGTGAGAGCACCTGTTTAATGTCTCAGGCCCCAGTGGACTCACCTGAAGGTAGCAGAAGTATGGTGGTATGCGACAGTGTCTCGGGTGTTAATGTCTCAGATGCCTTCAGCTTTTTCCCCTGCTCAGGCAGCTCCTGGAGCAATGCACCCTGGGAACAAATTGAAACAAATAATTTCTTTCAATCTATAAACAGCTAGCTGCATATGAATGCAGAATCTGTAGGCAACAGGACAAGATTTTGATATCGGTATTTTTGGTATATGGTTTCAGTTTGTAGTCCGGGTAGTATTGACCAATCACCTTTGAGAGGGCTTTTGGTTGCATGTAGGTAAACGGTCCATGTGGAGAGCAAAAGAGGCGGAAGTGGGCGAAATGCAATCTCATCTCACGACAATTTAGATTTTTATTAATCTCTATTTATTAATAAACAGATATCTGCATATGAATGTGCACAAAACCGAACGATTGCCATTCGGTTCTGTAAGTCTAACTAATATGTATGAACAGCCTTCATCAGCTGAGGAATTACTTACCAATCCAAAAACTTCTCGGATATCGCCAAGTTTTCTCTTGCGCTGTGTATTCTGGGATGCGAGGGTCCTAAGGGAGATTTCTTTGTCCAACTGCGGAGCCCTGAAGCAGGAACATATTAATATGTCTCTACCTACAAAACGATTGAATGAAAGTCATTTCCTTTTCTGTGCGGTGCAGCGGCCTCACCTCTTTGACAATACGATGGCAGGTTGTGGGGAAATTACTGGCTCTGAGGGAGCCGGCGCTGGGGAGGCAGTGTGGCTGCCCGGTGAGCTGAACGGAGAGTTGGGGTAGCTGGAGTTCTCCTGCGTGAGGTGGAGGGGAGAGCTGTCCAGGGATGTGACCGTGTCACATGACAGAGGCTCGTCTGGGGAGAGCGCGCGCAGCTGGAAGTCATCGTCCATGGGGATGTATGGGGCCAGCATTTCCAGATCCAGGTCTTGATCCATGGCCTTAAGGGGAGGAGATAGGGGGCCAATGCGTCAGAATACAGGAAACCACTTCATTAAAACCCTCACAGATATGTCACACAGAATAACAGTGTATCCTGGCACCACACCTGTGTGGTAAAAGGGGTCTTGGGCTCTGTATCAATGGCAAACAGCTTCTCCACCAAGTCTAGTTTGAAGTCAGAGTTCATGTCTGCGTCCATGCTGAAGCAGTTGAAGTCCAAGGGGCTGCCAGGCTGAAAAGGCGGGGGAAACACAGGTCAGGCCCTAATCTCACCGCTTACGCGTCCATGCTGCTCATCGTAGGACTATAAAATAGTCTGTCCTTACCCCTGTGGAGCTCTGAGCCAGGCCGCCGCTGCCTGACCCACTGGAGGTGGCTGGTGTGTACGGCTTGGTTTTAGAGGCCCCAAGGGTGCTGCTGGTGGCGCTGGGAGGCTCGCTGGGAGGCAAGGGGGAGAGTGGCAACACCAGTTTGTCACTGGTGGCTGGCAGCATCACGTCATTGTAGAGCGGGACGTCCTCCAGCAGTTGGATGTCTGAATCTACAGAACGATGGGGAGCCAATGTTAACATGGGTAACACTTTATACACAGTTATTACCAAGTCCCGTGTACACCATATGAGAGATATTAAAGAGGCAGGAAGTTATTAAAGAGGATGTGAATCTGAAGAACATAACTGAACAAAGCAAACGTGCACGAACATGGACACACTACGGAGTCTCTGGACAACTGATAAGAAATAAATACTACCCCTTTAACAACAGGAATGAGTTGGGAGTGTGTGTAAGAGCGACTGACCGGGGCAGCTGAAGTCCAGGGAGATGATGGTGTCTCCGGCGGCCGGGGCCAGCAGCGTGAGGGCATCAGGCTCCTCCTTCAGCTGGTCGTACAGGCTGGTCAGGGGCTCGGGCTCAGGCTCCACCGCCTGGGTGAAGAGCTTCACCACATCCATCTCCGCCTGCGGGGCCTTGCCTGTCTGGTAGCTCTCCACCACCACCGCCTCCACTTCCTGCTCCACCTCCTCCTTTTGCACCTGCTTCTCCTCCTTCACTGGCTTCATGTCCTCCGTCTGCTCCAGAGACAGGATCAGCTTCTGCTCCTGGATGCCGCTGTAGAGGTGACAGGGGCGTCACGACGCAGGATCAACGCAATACTAATCAGCGCTAAAGCTGCAGTCCATCATTAAAGGGTTTAAACCAAAAATTGACTTTGTATTACATCAAAATTAACTATCATCCGATGCATCATGAAGTACCTGAGCACAAAGTTGACACAGACGACACACTGAGGCTGGGAATTCTTGTTGTTGTAGATGACAGTGGCCTGGGTCTCCACCCACACAAAGCCCCCTCTCTTGGCCAACATGCGGTACTGGCCTGTGCTGACCTGGCCCTTTGCAAACACTAGACCAGGGACACAAAGACACGCAGGATTGTGAATAATGTCTAAATCTAATCTCTTTAAGAGCAAAATTTGATATACTTGTAACACCTTTACAAGCAATTTGGTGGCCATGCTTACAGTTGCGGTGGGTCTTGGTGACATGGTCTGAGTCCAGAGCATGATAGTACTCGTACACAGAGCGATCCAACAGCTCCTCCGGGTCATAACCCATCAGCTCAGTGATCCTGGGAAAACAAACAAAAACAACCAATTCATGTTGTGCCTCTTTTGAACACTAGGTGTCACTACAGCACCATGTCGGCTATAGTTGCAGTCTTATGCCGTCATGGAAAATGTCATGCGCTAAGCGGGTAAAAAGCTTAACACTGCTTGAGCCGGGCAGACAGACCTCTCATCACAATAGGTGAACTTCATGTCCAGCGTGTGGCGGCTGAGGAAGGTCTTGGTGTCCAGAGGTACCTCAATGTTGGAGGGGTGAGGGATAGGGTCACAGATCAGTACCAGGTAGGGCACAGGCAGCTCCTTGTGCCCGCTGGGGGTCTGCTCTGTGGGGCTCTCATACACACGCACATGGCCAGAGCAGTGGAGCACCTAGGAAAGTTGGAAAAATAAATAAAAATAGACCCATTTTATTACCTTTCTAACAAATCACCAGTGTTTATTCCAGATTTTTTTATGCAGATGCGGTGTTGAGGGCAACAATTCTAGTGTTTATTTGTATGGGTAATTATTGTTTTTAGCTTGACAAAATAAGTAACTTATCTTCATAGTTTTACGGTAATCTGATAAAATATTACAAAAGAAATAAAACACAAATGTATATAAAATATATATTTAAAAAAAAGAAAGAAATAAAGGCAGTTCTATTAATGTGACCATCAATAGACGTGTATCATAGAGATACATTACCTTCCAAGTAGCTGATTTGACATTGACAGTGCGCCCCCTGCTGGTGAGAGTACATTTCATTCGAAGGAAAAAGCTGCGCTCAGTGTTTGGTTCCTTGGCCTTCTTGGAGCCTGAAATGACAGGAGCAGGGGGAGAGTGAAATAAAAAAATAGGGCACGTACCAGCATGGTAAGGTGACGCCTATAAAGTCAGTGTCTTAGTATTGGGTTGCGCTTAACAATGATTGCAATTCTCTTCAAAGAAGCCATAGTATAGTCCAAATCAGGAATCGTCATTTGCATGTATAGCAATACTTACACCTCAGAGAATTTGCATCAAGTTGGTTTAGAATGGAGGTAAAAGGTTATTACAATACAAAAACAACATTTAGCAGACGCTTTTACCCAGAACCAGAGAGGGGCTACTCAAGCATGCTTACAAGTAGGCCAACTCTGGGTCTCAAACCCAAGACCTTCACAAACACTATCCTGCCCCTGTAGGTTATCCAACTAAGGTTACAATATTAGGACTAATTAGCTTAACAAATAATGACATCAATGGCATTAGCACCCTTTCCTATTGGGTGCTGCTTACAGTATGTTGACCATCGAAAGTTATACAGGTGCAGCAAACCACAGAAAATGGGCAAAACTTAAAATTACAAAAAAAAACAGGATCAAATCTTGCTTAGTGACAAAACAGTAAAATGTGCCAATAATGAATTGTACTGTCTGAGTAATGTCTATGTTAAAGGTCACACCCCATCCAGCTGTAACAGATTTGGAGGACAGAAATAGGCAAACAATAACTTGTTCTGAGACGCAGCCCTGATAGTGTGTGCTCATCTCTTACTAGAGGATTATGGGAAAGCGGCAGCTTTTTATCCCCCCCCCCACCTCACCTGTTCTGTGGACCAGCATCTCTCTGAGCTCCTCCTGGTCACAGGGATGAGCGTAGTCAAACACGCTGTGTCCAGTTAGATCAAACTGCACAAAGGACATAAAGACACTTTGTGACGTTCACTTCATTCAGGTTCTTCCACCCAGCCCACCGTCTGCATCATTACAAACACGCAACGTGTACCACACTCCCTGTGTTATTTCTACTATCATGCATTTCTTTTTAACTTTACAGCATTTAGCAGACGCTTTTATCCAAAGCGACTTACAATTAGTACATTTGTCAACAGCTGAACTAGTTAACTACTAGTTGGCCCAAATGTCACCACACACCTCTCTCTGTGACTGACATGACAAATCGGACCAACCTGTGCCAGGCCCAGGCACTTGTTCACATTCTCAGAGAGATAGATCATGTCTCCGTCCTCAGAGAGCACCATGAGAAAGCCTTCCAGAGCCTTCAGATAGGAGCTGTTCAGCTGCGCATCCAACTCTGTCTCCTCCGCGGCTGCCGGTTCCTCTGGAGAGAAGACAGCGAGGGAGAAACGGGTGTTGTTGTTTTTTTTGCTAAGTAATCTTTATTAGAATCCATTGAGTTGCTTCAAGAACACGCTTGCATGGGCTGCTAAGGAATCGATGTGTACATGTCTGCGAGTGTACAGATCTGCCAGAAAACACATCTATCTAGCCGTCTACCCCTCAGGCTTTTCATTCACTGCTCCTTAATATTTCAAACAGCAATCTTCTTTCTCAGTCTCTCCCTCGCCAACCTAATGTTTAAGGACAAATAATACCTTGTTGCCTCCCCCTTCCAATACTTCAGAGACATAGCCATAAAACTGAACTCAAAGCTATATAAAATGCCAGTATAATGAAAATGTATAATTTAAGTGGATACAATAACAAGCGAGAATTCTAAAATGAATCTTACTACGAAATCCCACAGTTTCTGCCACTCCGATATTAATACGGCAATAAATGCCTTAATCGAATGATTATATAGAAGTGGTTGGACACCTGATATCCCGAGAATGAAGCAGGTACTGACCAGAGCTGAGCAACTTCCGCATGCGCAGGTAGCTGATAGTGAGCCTCATGACAGAGGCCTTGTCCAGGTTGGAGCTCACACTGTGGGGGAGGGGCAGCTGCTCGGCCAGCTCGTAGAACACCTCCGACTCCTTCCCCCGACGGGAGCGCGCAGCATCGCGGGACTTCTCCTTCCTCCGCTCAGAGCTCACCCTGCGGGAGACAGGCGGCAGGTCAGCAGGGGTCTGGTTCTGACCCGGGGTGCGCACACACCAGCAGAGCCTGCATCCCGACTGAGAGTGCTTATTTTCTCCAAGATAATAAAAATACCTGTTCCAAGTTTCCACCCCAACAAAAAGATCAAATCTAAAACTAATTTGATTATCGAGCCCCAGGGGTGGCCTACCTGTAAGCATCCTTGAGCAAGATGCCTAACCCCGTATCTGCTCCATGTAAGCAAACAACAAATAACACAATAATCAACACCCAGACAGCCGTGCTCTAGAATTCACGTTGTGATTTATGCAGGCAATTCACCTACTGCTGGGATTAAACCACAATGCTTCTCACAAAATACTTCCTTGCAGCTTCAAATGTACTCTGAATGACATTGGAAAAACATAGCAGACAAGGCCTTGCATGTGAAATACAAGCCTTATTGAAAATCAATCCGTTATGCACTTAGCGCAATACAATTAACCAAGGCTATTTTGCTACTCGAAGCCTTATCTGACAAGAAAATGAACCAAATACATTTAGTTTACATTGTAGCTCCCATCACCTGGATGGCTTCCAATATACAAACATTGCCTTCTGAATGTGCAGTATGAGAATGTGTTTAGTTTAAAACTGGTTAATGTGTATATGCAAGTTAAAATTGCTACAAGAAAATCTTATGCTTCTGCAACAGCTGAAGAGCACAAAAGAATACAATTCCGTAGGATAGTCCGCAATTTTCACAAGAAAATTAGGCCTTTTTATACTATTATCATGCAAGAATGTGTACTCTCAGCTGCAATGCTATTGTCTTCCAAGTGACTCTAGAATGCACGCAACCAAGAAACTGCAGAGCTATAGCATGTTGCTGGCAGTATTTGAACTACAAGCAGTGACTGGCCAAGACTGTAATTATGAGCTGGCAATTCATCTGTCCAAATGTCAGGTAAGAATGGATAAACTCAATGCCCAGTGACAGTGCTGCAAATCCACCATACAAATAAGCAGGCCCAAAACAGATTTTCATGTGTCCTTTCATAATACTTGCTAAGAAACCAGATGATGTCACACGTGGACTAGTACTGTGTAAACCTTGGTGAGAGTGGTTGTTGCTGCACCACAAATATTACTATTACTGGCCTCTTTAAGTTTTTGCTACAAAACAGGAAATATGACATTTGGCATCCAATTAGAAACACACTAGAATGCCATTTGTCAATACTGATGTGTGGCCTGAAGGGGGTTAGCAGGGAGCTAAATGGTTATACTCTCTTCTGCCAGTCCCACAGGACCTCGCAGAGGGCCAGCCAATTCTGGATCCTGTGAAAGCTGATCACTGGGTTACGCAACCAGTGCTGCATCCTATCAAAACATTTCTGCTCACTTCAGTCACCTAAGGCCTGGAATCGGGTGATAATTGCATTCACAGAACAGATGTTTTTATCCAGTAGAACTTTACCGAAATATTTTAAACAAAATAACTGTGTACAGACATGAATAACATAAAATGTTTAAAATTCCAGCAATGTTTAAAAATGTCTGTGCGTGACGTTTCCACCAATCACAGTCAATACATTCCATTAGCATATTCATGAACCCCTGGTGTGTAATCTGACACAATATCACATTACTGCTTACAAGCAAGTTAGGAGCTGGGACATAAGGCTTTCAAAATCCCCACATGATCCCTTGTCAGACTCTACGTAGCAGTTTGTGTGTGCTAGCTTTAGCCGTCTAGCTGTACGTAGCACATAGCTGCATCTTCCCTCACTATACACTTTATCACAAATGCTGATCACCCAAAACTGTTTCCATGATGGCGGGACTTAATTATGCTCCGTCTCTATAGTGGCAATTCCGATGAATACTCAAAAAAGTTTCCCAATGGCAGAACCAGCAAGGTGCCCTATATAATTCTCAGTCCTGGTAAACCCGCTTCCTTCAAGGCCTGTGTGTCTCAACCAAAACAGCCCCACTGGAAATGTAATGCAGAAGAAAAGGCCAGGCCTGAGCAGAGGTTTACCCATGTTTAAATCACGGCCCTGGGCATTTATACGATATATTACATCTTTACACTGACATTTTGAACATCATTACACAAAACGTTACGACGTACCTTTCCTGTGTCCACGCAAAACTTTTACTTGAGGGAGCCATGGGTGCGTTTAACAACGTAGGCTTACCGGACAGGTATGAACTGGACAGCCTCTAATAACCCACCAAATCTTGTTAGAATTGACCCCTCTAGCTTTGGTACAGTGCTATCAGACAGTGTCAGCTTAATGGAAACACAGGGAAGCCAATTTTTTTCCCCATTAATCATTGCTTAGAACTGCTACAACCAACATAGATAAGACATTTAGCACTTTATTTACCACCAAACTGTTAGAGAATCCTATGTAAACAGCTTAGACTTTCTTGCAGTAAACAAGGTATAAAGCCACCATTACGTAACCCCTGTGCACATGGACATGCATGCCTGGCAGCACTTTGCATGACTTTGTGTGGACCAATAATCCCATTTCAGTTTCTTAATATATAAAAAAGGTAATCAAACCTTTACAATAAGGGCTAATTTTGTTGTCAGCACTGCAAGAAAGTGAATGTTTGGTCTGTTAATATACAAAAATTGCCTTCTTAATCTAGGCGTATGCAGTATCAGAATGCGTGTTTTTGTTGTTGTTAATGTTTACATGCAGGTTAAATCGCTACAAGAAAATCAAACAGAAAATGGGTTACTGGTAGTGTTTGCAATAGTCAAGATTAGACATTATGCCAATATTGTTCTGGTTCAAAATTATTTTATTACATCTTTTTTTTTTTAAATCAACATAAGCACAAATATTTGTGAGTTTTTCCCCCAACTTGTCACAACTAGGGATGTTCCTAACAACTAATTTCCCTGACGTTGAAATGGAAGTTTAAACTTAGACTAGTCTAAAAGTAAGAAAAATCTCTAAACAAATTCTCTCTTGTTTTTTGTATCCGACATTGTTAACATTAGTAACAAATACTAGTTTTTTTTATGGTATTTTTTTAAGCAGTTAGTCACTCCTGGTAAAATGTGACAGTAAACATTGTCTAGCTTGTTGCATAACCCAGTTCAGAGAAGTGTACACTGGCACATAAAACATCAAGGCTAGAATCCACCAAGGCTTAAGCAGCAGATACAACTCCGGCTGGGCAGAGGGCAACTCGCCCTGGCAGCCAACTCCATTCACCTTCCCGGTTTCACTGTGCTCTAATTGGCTCATTACCGGGCGATGGACATTCACCAACGGTCCCAGATTCCACCGATCTTCCCACACAGCGGCAACATAGAATGAGTCCAAACTGTCAACAATGCCATATGTTTGGTTGCATTTTTTATATGTCCTTTGTGTTTTTTAATGAATCTGTCCTGGTTGAAGGTAAATTATTAATTAAATAGTACCCTACATTTTATTTTCTATTAAGGCATTCAGCATGCATTAAGAAAGCTTTTTATGATTAATCTGGAGAACTTCATTAGTTATTATAAGGCTCCATAGAGCGTTCATTTAGAGGTCATCAATCAAACTTATGTTTCAACTTCTTACCCATAATTTGCAAACTACACTGTAACATCCCATGCCAGTCAATGAATTGCAACATGCACACCTACTGACGTCAAGAACTAGTGATTAAGAGATGAGACACAAATAAAGTCACAGCACTCCACAGACAATCACTTGCTCCATCTAGTTGACAAAAGCAACTTTGAAAACTCATGATTACATCGGGGACATAATAAATAGGCTACACAGTGCTAAACTTTTAAAGATTTTTTTTTAGATTATGCTCCTTATAGTATGTGAAACCTGTCCTGTTTACAAATTCATTTAAAAATTGTATTGAATATGCCCGTGTCATGAGTTCGCCACATGGAGCTCAGGCGCTTGAATATCCCACTGAATCCCCTATGCCTTTCCTATGCACTTGGCTCACTATAAGTGTGAGGGACTGAATTGGCCGGTGCAGTCAAGCCCTATGCCCGCTTCTCAGTGAAAGTGAGGTGGGATACAGTAAGGTCATTGGGCAGACGCTTTTATCCAAAGCGACTTACAGCGAGTACAATTTCGAGTATTAAGGAGCAGGTAGAGGTTAGGCATCTTGCCTAAGGACGCTTACAGTGTAAACCAAGGTCTTTTTAATTGTGTAAACTAGGCCTAAATATTGAAAAACTAATTTGTCCCTTCACAGACTACTCCAATAGCATGGGTGACCATAAAACAGTTAACAGCCACTTCCTTTATTACAGTGGTTCTTAACCTGGGTTTGATCGAACCCCAGGGGTTCGGTGAGTCAGTCTTAGGGGTTCGGCGGAGGATAAGACACACCCGACTCATATGATTCGTGATGACACGCCCCCCTTCGGTGGGTTTGGTGAATGCGCATATGAAACTGGTGGGGTTCAGTACATCCAACAAGGTTAAGAACCACCGTTTTATTATTTTACCAGCAATTAAGAACAACAATGAATGTCAAAATGAATGTTATTTGCAGACTTTTTAAGTCTGTAGATATGTTGGGGCATCAACATCCCCATTTTGGTCAAATGTATTTTCTATATAATTGGCAAACTAGGTAAAAGTTAATTAGGACAAGATTGTGTTCCACCCTCCAAAGATTAAAACTAGCCTATACAAATTAATGGTTTGCCAATAGTAAGCTTTTGGCAGTCATGACCACAAAAGAAAAGATTGCAGCCATTTACCCACATTAAATATACACCATACATACATACATCATAATAGTTCACAGCTTTCACTGATATGTAAACATTTAGAGAAACTGCACAATACCATCCACTAAATTCAGCATTCACACAAGCTTTTGACTATTCTGTTATTGTTATAGAGAACGTATCAGAGCCACTCAAGAGTATACAATATTTTTATAGACTGGATGTCATAACTATCCCGTTACAAAATTAAATACGAATTATTCGTGATACGAATTATAAGTGATATTTTATGCACATGTACATCCAGATGATCTAAAAAGACATTCAAAAAGTCTCTCTCGATGATGTAATGTTACATCTAACATGTTTCTATTAGAAACATTGTATCGTTTGTGTCTGGATCGATGGGTGAACATTTCAATTTGTATACAAACAACAATAACAATGTGGCTTGACCCTGTCAAATTCAAATAGGGGTGATAGAAACGTCAACTAGTTTAGCAAGCTAATGTTGGTCCAGGCTGGCTACTTCCTCTGGCTAGCTGCTAACTAGCTCAATAACAGCGTCGGTAGCAAATGCACACTGCCGAACAAACGCACCAAAACTAGTAGAAAACTTACAATATTCAACCGAAACATCAAGTTGATATTACATTAAACACAACAACAGAAGCCACATTTGTTTAGCCATCCATCAAGCAAGCTATTTGGCTGGCTAGCATACTAGCTAGCTGTCTAGCTTAAGTGGTACCTTTTCTTTTCGGGGACAATTTCTGTGTCCATGTCAGGACGAAAGACCTGTGTGGCGTCTCTCTATCGATATCAAGCGGTCTTCGATCCCGTCGAGAATCAATTACACTCCTACGCTTTTACGGTGATATCAATCCGTAAATCCAGTCGTTGGTTACATAAGATCTTACTGTATTTATATTTTGGATGAAAAAAACGGCTTTCGTTCGCTAAGAAATATCGCAGTCGTTCACTTCCTCTGAAACACAGTGCCACGCTGGAGAGGTTAGTTGCTTGAACAATGTTGCGCCGTGGTGAAGCAGTGACTCCCCCTCCCACTGCTGGTGCCCCGGGAGCGAGCAATCACATGCCTTTTCCATCGGGGGCGTGCTCACAAACGTTGTGAACTAATTTCACTGCCTTGTGGTTAAACCAATGTTTTTCTAGGATGTACCAGTGGTACCATGTTCTATATTTTCTACTGCTTGTATATCCTACGAGTGAAAGCTATTTCCAAGGAGATTATATTATGTCATTAACCAACTTTCTCTGATATGATTGAATATGAAGTTATGGTGAATATAGGCTACTGCTGTATATGTGTCATGGATTTTTTTGTTAAACACATCACTATGAAATAAAATGTAAAAAAAAATTTCCTTTATTAACCAATGAAGTTGAAGCATGTGATACATTCAGTTTACTTTCAACATTCTAGATTCTGGTAATTTTCCTGCCTTGGGAATGCAAACCCAGTCAGTGAAAACTGGCAGTTCAGTGGCTCTTTTACTTTTTTCTAAATTCATACTCGGAAAGGATTGCTTCAGCCTGTGATTCAGCTTCTGTGGTAAAAGAAAGAAAAATGTACCCCCAAAAAACTCACTGTAACTCACTTTAATTGGAAAATTAAAATTGTGTAATTCTGTTTGAACAATGAGTTGCTTGCTATATTTAAATGTAACAATTAATTTAAATAACTGGAGTCTTAATCCAGAAAGCTGTCTATCACCACTCGGACACTGTTGGCTGGGTGTCCTAACACCCCAATGTGAATGGGCCCAGTGGAGTGAATCCTCTAGATTGCCCAGTGGGGAGTGCATCCAGGTCACTTGTAACAGTAATTTCAATGTGCTGATGACGGGCGACAGTGGCACAGGGGGTAGAGCAGGTCGCCTGGCGATCAAAAGGTCGCTGGTTCGATACCCGCTGCCCTCTGTCTAAGTGTCGAGGTGTCCCTGAGCAAGACGGCTAACCCTAACTGCTCCCGATGTGTTGGATGGCGCCTTGCATGGCAGACACCACCATCGGTGTGTGAATGGGTGGATGTGAGGCAATGTACAGTGCTTTGGGTGGCCTGTTTGGTACGATTAAAGCGCTATATAAATGCAATCCATTTACCATGATGATTTCTGTCAGTTTCTTGATAATCCTAACCAATCACACTACACAGGGTTGGGGTCGTGATATAACTCCATAATTCTGGCCATAATGTTTCTAAATATTATAAACAGAAAATGGTAACTGACAATAAAAATTGACAGGAAATGCTTAAGGTTTGTAGATTAATGAAGCTTTGGGCAACAAACCTTAACAATTGTATAATAACTGCTAAATGAATGCAACTCGGGATGTCTATCTTTTCACATTTTCTGTTGTGTCTTTTACTGCATCAGTCAAACAGGCACGGTAAACACTGTCTCATTCAAGGAGAGCAGAGACACTGCTGGCAGCAATCACTAAGTCTTCATAATGGCAGTTTAGACAGGGCTCATAAGGCTGTCCTTTTATTCAGACATGACTCGAGGATAGCTGCTAGACAGGGACATAATGAGAAGTGGTTAACCCAATATTCTCCTCGCAGATGACTAACATCTTTGTTAATGTAAAGCAGATTACTTAGCAGCTGTTAAATCCATGAGATCAATGTACGACTAAACCATGAGCTAAACTGCTGCTTAAAGTAAAGCAGGTAATAAACAGGATCTAGATTAAATAATTAGAGTTTGGGGCTATAATTGAGCTATTCTTTTTAGCATAAATCTTTAAATAAATTGTTTGACTTATCTCAAGTCCTTGTCTGAAAGGTCTATATGCGCACTGTTAATTGCATGGATTCTGAATTAAGAGGCCCCGTTTTGTTTGTTTCAAAAAGGCAGTGACATTTCTTCCAACTCAGACGAGCATGTCCATGATTTTCTATATATAGAACTTCATTTCTAAGGCAGTGTAATCTTCCACAGGACAGGGCGCCGAGCAGATAAGCAGCTGTGATGCAGTCTCACAATACTTTTTTGCTTTAAGTAACAGGAAGCATGCATTTCTGTAATATCATGTCGGGGCCAGCCACTTCTGGGTAGGTAGCGCAGGACTTCTCTATTGTTCACAGTGACTGATAGAATTCTGTCAATTTGTATAGTGTCTCTTACAAAAATGGCAAAATTCCCTTCCTTTAAGAGTCGTCCTGCGAGTACGCAAGTCGACAGTTATGACGCTTTGTGGTTTCCTGTTAATTCTTTACTGGTATCTGACGTCAGAATGAACTACTGACGATCTCCACCAGATGTTTCTCTTTCCCTTGTATGTAGGCCTATTTATGCTATCTATCTAGCTATCTATCTACCTACCTACCTACTATATACTTCTGATTTTCGTCTGGCATAGCACAAAGAGAAAGAAATATATTGTGCAGCACGAAGAATCTTCAATAACTGCTATAGTTTTACAGTTCCCTACTGTGATGGCAATGTGCAAAACGTTAAAGGCATCCGTTTTCAAGAGAGAAACCAAGCAACGGCTGTCAGGAGATGACACAAATCTAAACTCTGCACTGGACTATTTTCCTCTGGTAATGGCATATATCATAGTAGCACATAATGTACCTTTCTGTTGATTAAATAACGAAAAATCCAAACTTTACACACAGCTGTGAATCACAACAGCCCCATCTGGTCTAGTTGCAGCATCTTCTTTCATTTACGTGATTGGGACCTTACTCACCCAGATAGCTTTGACTTGTTGCCAGTCTGCTTATCAAACCCCATCTGAAACTGAATCAAATCCACTCAAGATACGATGCAGTATCTTGAGTGGCCCAAGAAACCTTGAAAGCCAGAGCAACCATTTAATTTGCTCATTCAGTAACCGGTGGGCTAACTAGTTTGAGAGTTGCTAAAATGCCTAACAATTCGGAACTATGTTAGGAATGAGACACAGACACATCATAAAAATACAAATGCTTTTTTTTTTTTTTTTAAAGTGCATTGTCATTCTAACTGGAAGCAAATTCATCAAAGAGATTTAACAAGAAAAAGGCTGTGCTGCCATACAAATTACACCCCATCTCTTTAACTTTATACCGGATATTGGTTCTTTGTAAATACATCCATGTCCTCAACTTGACAGTAATTTAAAATGCAGGTCTACAACGCATAAATACAACTGAGATTTCAATGCAGAAACTCAAATGGATTCAATTGAGTATTGCGTAGCTTTGTCCGTCAGCAGTAAAGAGTTCAGAATGTGTCTAAGGGCCTGTTTCTTCTTAGAAACCGTGGGAGTTGCAGTGCTAAAGAGCAACACTCTTCTCGAGAGAGTATTTATATGGCTCACACATGCTCAGTAACACAATCACGTCTTTCTGTATTGTCCAGACATCAGTTGTACCTTTGGGGAGTGGTCTGAGACAAGTTAAATCTGTACAGCATTCAGTTGGTCCTGGTACAGAATTGGAGGCTGAACCAGTAGATGATGAGGACCAACTACTCATCCAGCAGTTCAGGTGATGTAAAAGAGAAGTTACGGAACTCGTCCTGATTGATGGATGGGATGAGGGGGTCATCAATTGGTGTGAGAGTGGGCTCTTCCTGGGTAAAGTCAGGGTCAAAATTGTTGACATCTTCCGATGTTTTCTGGTGGGGATATAATAAGGAAGTCAACACACAAAGAGCTCATGATGAAACTGAAAACTAATTTTTACCACACAGCTTTTACCTTGTGCCAAATTTGTTGCACAAGACAAGTCAAATATTATATGGTGGCTTACAATCCTTGGTTTGAATCACTTACAATCCTTGGTTTAAAGGGTGGTTCCAGCTCTCTACGGTTCAGCTTCTCCCAGTCAATGGAAGAAAAAAATTTGTGTTGTGTCACAGCATTCTCTCTGCCCTCCGATTCCACACAGCCAAGACGGTGGGCAGGGTTTTTCGTAAGGAACTAAAGGGGGGGGGGGGGAAGAGAAGTGATGAGAAGGCACATAATATTCTGAACAACAAATTGTATTACTAGGCGTTATCAACATATTGGAAAGAAAAACAGTACAAAAGTAACAATATAAATGTGCTCATATCAATGGAAACTTTAAAGTATAAACAACATTACTGTCAGCTACCTACTACATGCAAAATTAAGAAAAAATATATAGTTCTGTTCTGAATAGAACAAAAAAAAAATATCATTATTTGAGTGGATTAAACTTGACCACCTTCTGGAAAATTTAGTTTAGTTCAGTCTGAGACTGAACCAAAACATCATGCCCTTAGGCCCCTCCTCCCACAAACATGCCCTGAAAGTTGTCTTGCGTCATGCTTAGCTGAAGAGAAGCCAATGAGGTACAGGAAAAGGTCGGCTTGTTGCCACACATTCCTGATGATGCAATACACAGTATAAACCACTATTTCTACTAGGCACAAAATATGAAAGAGAGTTATTTGTTGATTCAAACCGAACAGTGTATCCTGTAAACAGTTTTCTATAAACTATCTATATATATTCTGCAAAAATCTGAGGCTTGTACTTGGGGCAGCCCAGAGCGAGAGCCGTAAAACAAAACAAAACAAAATTAAAACACTGCTTCAATTTGGCCTCCAGAGAGAAAGTGGAGAGACAAATGAATGCCATGGACAGCTAGACAAACACCTGCAGGGCTGACATTCAAACATTCAGATAAACCACGGATTTACCTCAAGCACACATGGAGATTAACACGCTTTGCAGAATCAGCCCAAAAAACTACCAGAGGCCTGGCTAGAATAACAGTGCAGTACCTGTAAGAATCCTTGAGCAACATGCCTAACCCCTATCTGCTCCATGTAATAGCACCATGTAATTTTAAGTCGCTTTGGATAAAAGTGTCTGCTAAATGACCTAATTGTAATTGTAATAAAATGTGGCAATAAGTGAAAAAAAAGGGGAGTAAATAAAGAAAGTATTTGAGGGTCAAACTGATTTCTCTTCAACCATAAAACCAAGATTGAGGCTACTCCACTGGGATGGATGCTTTCTTTAATTTACATTTCCTTTCACATTATAGAGAAATGTAAGAAAAGAGACATGTAGCAAAGAGAGGAACTCAAACTCACAACTTCATATCAACCTTTGTATCAAGTTAAAGGAAAGTATTAGTCTGGCCCCTTACAATAAGTAGAGTTGTTTACAGGAACAACAATGAATGAGACCACATTATAAATAGCGCAGCAGCGGTTAAATCCACTTAATGCAGCCACAAGCCATTGGAGAAGCTGTGAATACTCTTGTCTATATGCAACAGTTTGAAGCAAATGGGCGGGGCTGCTTGGACCCGTGCGTTCTCGTTCATGTTGGAGTAATTCCGCTAAGGAGGATAAGTTGATAGCAGAGCAGAAAGGCGGCAGGAAGGTTGGAGGCCCACTGTATTTATAGCTCGTCTGCCGTGGCTGGCCAGTGGAGCGCGTTGTAATACAGTTATTTGGCGGTCAGACACTCTGAAGGACAAGGTATAGCTTACAGACCAGACCAAAAGCCCTTTGCCTCTACTCTATCCAGCTATTAGCCGAGGCCACAGGCAGGCAGCTCTCACTCTTCACTTGTCCATACCATGGCTCTATCAACACCTCTTATTGGTGTATCTCACTGCAAAATCCTTTTGGGAACTGTATGTTCTACACCCATGGCGAGGAATTGATTTCCTCTGCCAGTTGTTCACCTACTAAAAAAGAAAGAGACATTTCCTCTAAATGTAAAGTGTGAACAATGTGAAAAACCTTGGTGGGGGTGTGGTGGGCAAACTGTCTGATACAGGCAACCTGGGAGGGGAGGGGGCAGTGCTAGCCCCTGCCAAAGACACAACAGGAAAGTTCTACTTTCGTCTATATGTATTCATCACAGTGAGTGTTTATTGTAAATCTGATTAACCGATGCAGAAGATGAGCATGGACTCACAGCCTTGAGTATATTCACTGCCTCTGCGCTGAGCCAGGACGCGTACACAATCTCCTCATTCAGGATGGACTCAAACAGGTCATCCTCATTCTCTGCCTCGAAGGGGGCGTGGCCTGACAGCATTTCATACAGCAGCACCCCCAGAGCCCACCAATCAACAGAGGGTCCATATAGCATCTCCTGGAGGATCTGTGAAGACAAATCACTTCGCAATTGCACATTACACAGAATACTCTGTAGAGCTTAACATGAAGGATAGTTATAGCTTTACGCAAACGACAGCTCAGATAGCGTGTGTGAGGATTGCTTCATGTAAATGAGTGTTGAGGAGAGCAAAGAGACTATTCATAAATCCAGACACGCACATCCAGGCCATAAATATCTTGGCCTAAAGGCCCCCCACACAAGACAAACTGCACAGTAGCTCAGTCCCCTAAGGAAAATAAAGCACACCCCTCATAGTGCATTCTAATGAGGAGCTCAGGGGTTGTCAAGTCAACAGAGTCTATGAAACCATCAACGACTCCATTGGTCTCAAGTGTTCTACCTTGCAGTAAGTCAGGATAGTCTGCATGTAATGTTTGTGCTTGGTGGGGTGATGGAATGAGGTTGGAAACTGAATTAAATCAACCCAGATGACCCATGTTTTTGAGAGTGCTAATAAATGTGAAGGTTTTTGACCTGTATATGTGGGAATTTCTAAAAATACTTTGTTTAAACTGAATGCAAATTAAAAAAAATATATATATTTTTAAAACACCGGGTCAGTGAAAATGGAAAATCGTTCTCGTCTGCATGCATGTGTATGATGTAGATATATTGTTCAGGACGAGGGCAGAAATGTACCTCTGGAGCAATATAATCAGGGGTACCACAGAAAGTGCCTGTGAATGTCCCGTCAAACATGCCCTCCTTGCACATTCCAAAGTCTGCCAGCTTGCAGTGCCCGTCTTTATCAAGAAGAACATTGTCCAGCTTTAGATCCCTGGAAGGCAGAGCAGAAACACGCAAGCAGAAGGTTCACTAATGTATAGTGTACACAAATACAATATCTACATCCAAAATCGAGACCTGTAAAGGCATTTGTCAGTAAAATGCCATTTTGTGCTTAATTTTCTTGTGTCTCAGCCCATACGTCGTTCATGGGGAGGTCAGAGAGGACAAGAGCAAGTCACCTGAGGACACAAACACCAGCAACAGGAGACAGAGAGAATTAACGGACAGACGTCTGTCTGACCAACTAGACAGCATGAAAGGTCGACACAATTCAGCTGACAAGCTAGGTTAGCGCAATGGAGCGAGTGTTGAGTCAATATTTACAGAACATGAATATGATTTCCTATGAGGCATATTAACTTAAAACTATGTGGATCAACTGCTCTTATTATCTATTCTTACAAGGAGAGGCAATATTCTAGGTGTATGGAAGCAGCATTTATAAAATCTCTTGTAGGGTAGAACATTTTAATTAAAATTAAAGAAATTAAATAATGCACCATATTAAAATCTATTTAATATGGTACATACTTTAACACTGTGGGAGACATTTTTTCATTGGTTATCATAATTGTTAGTTCTGAATGGATTTGACCAAGCCAGCCAAGTATATCCTGCATAAACCATAAACAAAGATTCACCTCAGTTCATTGATGTCAAAGCAATGTGACCCGCAGGAGATTCTGTGGGCATTTAAAACTCTCACGAATCCCCCTGGAGACGTTTTATCAGATGACAATTAATCTGCCCAGCATTGGCACTACAATACAGCTGGTCAGGAGACCCAGCACTAGACCAAACGTGTTTGTAACGGAGCTGTGTGTTTGTGTGTGTGCATTTATGTACACACACCACGTGTATGTGCATTTATGTACACACACCACGTGTATAGAGCTTAACAGTGACAAGGATAAATACTAAAATTGCGTGTGTGTGTTATGACTCAGACAGACCGACAGAAAAAGTCAGTCTCTGGGCGGATTAAGCTGGTTTGGTCTGGTTAGGTGTTTGTTCTGGTTAGGTGACTAAGCATACCATGGTGTCCATGACTCACAGCCATGCAAATGTGCCAATGTGCAAAAAACCGATAACCCCTCGCGGCAGGTTCAGAGCTTGTTAGGGCTTGTTAGGGCTTGAAAGACCTGGACAAAAGGAGATATCAGATGATATGGAGTCCACAGTGGACCCTTTCATACTGAAACAGGTCTGACTAGATTTGAGTGATTGTTTGAGTGTTGAAGGACTTAGAATCTTTATTAGTTTAGACCCTACCATTGTAAATAGTCTTAAATAGTTTCCAAAGTTCAGCAGCTTTGTTGCTACTGTTTGAGCAGGTAAATTGACTGACATTGTGAGAAGACAGAACTTGCTGGGAAAGAAAAGAGGAAGTCATACTCAACTACATTTGTACATATGGAAAAAAAATGTTGACAAAAAAAAGCTTGCAATCTGTACAAACAGTAAACAGTACACATGATATTCTAATCTTTATACAGGAAATTAGACAGTAATCTAATCTAATCAGTAGTCTAACCGTCAACTGTCGAGGGAATAGTAGTGTATGTGAGACATGGACACACTTCAGCACTAATGACAACTATGTCACTTACTATGTTGCATAACACACGACTTCTCTACCGAAAATCAAGGAGACAAGGACGGAATCTATGGCCTTCAAGGCAGAGAGCTGACCCAGCGGCAAAAAGCCGGCACGCAAGCTTTGCCCGGCACGCTAGGCTGTGTGGTGGCACTACTGGCATGGGACGCAGGGCTAAATATACTTCGACATTTACTGTTACCTCACATAATGCTAGCTTATCGTTATGCAGCACAGGGGTTGTGTAGCCACTTGACTTAAGTAGACAGCAGCACCTTACAGAGGTCTATAAATGGCCCCCTCCCCAGGCACACAGTGAAGTTGGAAGACTACATCTAGACTGGGGCCAGCTTCCCACTTTCACGTTGGCTCCGGTCCAGAGAATACACTCAAATATACGAGCTGTACTGTATAATCCAGAAGGACTTCCATTATTCCTTATTGGGCAAGTCCATGGCGATGCACTTGTGTAGTATGGAATAACAATGGTATTACTGTTCGGTAGCTGCATGTGTGCACGTGACAGACCTATAGATGATGCCTTTGCTGTGCAGGAACATGAGGGCGGAGGTGATCTCTGCTGTGTAGAAGCAGGCTCGGGCCTCCTCGAACTTCCTGGACTTCTGGATGTGGAACATAAGGTCACCGCCATTCACAAACTCCATCACAAAGAAAAGACGATCCTGCGACGAACAGTAGACTTCGTTAACACACAAGCACGTGCACATAAACACACACACACACACACACACACACACACACACACACACACACACACACACACACACACACACACACA
>JAODLI010000311.1:0-12126 GCA_027575585.1 Percopsis omiscomaycus | reverse complement strand
GGGGGTACTTTTCTTAATTGTGTTCTAGCACTTACTTTTCTTAATTGTGTTCTAGCACCCCCAGAACCTCAAATTTAATACCCAGCTCACTGTTTGTTTAAATCACCTATCAGTTTGCATCCCTTATGTTGGCTATGAGGTTTACTTCATCGAGGGATGAAAAATGTTAGAAGAGAAGGCGATGTATGGATAAGAATTCATGGCATCTTTGGCGGCACAATTGACTCAGTGTAATCTCCTAGCAAGAGCTATGCAGGTTTCTTGCCAAAAAGGCATCACAAAACTGCGGTTCATTTCAGCTATACATGTGGCATTGTTGATTTTCTACTCAGTGACACTGCTGGAGCCTCCTCAAGTTCATTTAGGAGTATTGAATGTCATTTATCTTGTGACGATTGGGAAATTCCAAAATGTTATATAGGGTTTGAGGAAACATTTTTGGTATTTTTCTTCATTTAATCGTCACTCTAGTCATGTACATGCGATATGCTGCTCAGGTGACCTAGGATTGGTCTACTTACTAACAGCTAATAAGCAAAAGTCTTACTTTTTTTTCCCTCCAGAGAAAATAAAAGTCCAGAGCATCTTTCCAATAACATACATTAGGGTGTGAAAAACTTAAACATAAAAATCCAATCTGAAATTAAGAGGAAAAAAAGAAAGAAAGAAAAAAGTACCCATGACCTCCGTTCAATTAATGTTTGATCGTTGGAAAGGCATACTCAGTTGGATTTAACTCTTGTCAGGAAAATATTTAACAATGTTTCACGGATGTTTCTGGAACAATACAGGGCCAGTTGCTCCCTCTAGAACAGTTTTTCCATTGGCTTTAGTCACTTTTAGCCCTTTTGCTGTCTTTTCCATTCTTTTCTGGCTCCGTTCCCTTCTCATCCTCCTGCTGCTGCTTCCTCTTCCTTGTATCGTCTGATTGGCTGGGAGCAGAGGATGGGTGACACCGGAAGGTAATGATCATGCAGGTCATGTTGTCACACCCTGTTCCGTCTCCAGACGTGTCGGGGGCCAAACAATGGTCCAAAAGCTGCCAAGAGAAGAGACCGTTTACTGTAGGTGCAGGTTTCAGAGACAATACTTGACCTGTACAGGTTAAAAAGACATTACATAGTCGGCTATTCGATCTAAGGAGAAGACCAATCGCAAATTGTGGTTCTAAAACAACGATCATTCCATTCCGGCTATATGGGAGTGCTTAATGTCTGATTTTACATAGAATTAGGGCTGTGCTTACTATCGCTTATTTTCTCTCTTCGATACTGTATCAATACATTATAATTTGTTTTAATTAAGCACAAGGAAAATATACAGAACGGAGATAGGAAATTAAGGATAGAATTCAATCATCTATAAATGTATGTTTTAAATAGATTTAAAAACAGTGTGCAATGCAAATACCGTTTAAATAAATTGGAGATTTTTAATTAAATAGTTTTCACTGAATTTGTCTGCCGAGTTATCAATATAATGTGATGTACATATTAGACTACCCAGGTGGTACACAGCAAATTGGATTTTAAGCTCTATTTTTTAATTTCCATGTAGAGCAATATGTAGCGTATCACAATTGTGAGGTCCTTGCCAATACACAGCCCTATTTGTTATTATCGTGTCATTTTGTCTTTTATTTATAGATTCCTCTGACTGGCCTGTGGTCAGTCTGTCAGTTTTTTTCCCCACGTGGATCAATGAACCAAAAAAAAAATTCTTAGGTCAGGAAGACCCCTACATTTTACATTACGATAGACATTTCTTTATCTAATTACTGATAAGTCTCGGCTGCAACTATTTGTTGTTAGTCTACGAAACCAAGTGTTGAAGCTGGCAGAGGTTTATGCAGCTTGAGCAACTCCTAGTGTGAACAGTACTATCGGAGCCAACTTCCAAGAATTAAAATCAAGTCACCAGACTCAAAAACTAAATGAATATGAATCAATGAGAAAGTCCACCAACCTCACTCTAGAAATACAATCAATATACTTCACCAAGTATGATGGTGATGCTTTTGATACTACAGTAATACGACATTAATGCTTAAAGCCACCACAGACCAGGATGGAAGGCCCTACTATGTCCCCCGGGAAGAAAATAAGCTTCAGAATCGTCATTTCTGTATTTAGGATTACAAAATTTCTTACTTAAAACGTCAAATTAGTTGCAAAACACTAAAGAAACCCAGTACAAGACGTCAACAGTGTTTAGCAACACAAAACCACGGATGATTAAACAGCTGAATCAAGGTCCACTGACATGACCACTGTCCAGTATGTGCTCAAGCTCCTACAGACAACTTTTTTTTTTTTTTGCAACTATGGAAGATATAATAACCAAAAGTTTAGAAACTTCAATAAATGTAGTTATCAAAGTAACCAATGAAGGCTTGTATCCTTGTTCATAACAGAAGGAGTGCTCACCTCTTCAACTATGGAAGAAAGGGGCCTGGCTTTGCCACTGTGATCTGGTTTGATCCTCTCACTGATGAAATCCACTACCTCTTGGCTGCTTAGCACATTCCTGCACACACCAAAAATAAAAAAATCATAATTTTCACATATTAAAAAAAATAAAAAATAAATAAAAAAAGGACCAAAACAATTGACTTTAAAAGTTGATATCTCAGTCAAATGGTGACCACTACCCACCAGATGCCATCGCAGGCGATAACCATAAAGTCGTGGTCCTCATTGAGGGTCAGAACTTTGACGTCAGGCAAAGCGGAGATCATCTGTTCCTCTGGTGGCAGAGCCTTGTTTCTCTTATAGAAATGATCACCTGCCAGAGAAAGAACTATAAGCACCAACATACAGTATCTCCCCTGCAGTACCACTTATGTTATGCAAATGTATAACGCTATAATATTTGTATAGTTTAAAAAGGTAACCCTGTCACGAAAGCCCAGCAGTACCGATTGCTCTGGACAGGTTGAGTCCACCATTGACCCGTCCATCCATGGTGACTTTCCCTCCAGCGTTTTTGATGCGAGTCAATTCCAGCTCGTCCTCTGGCTTGTGGTCGTATGACATGTCTACTGCCTTGCCTTCAGCCACACAAAATGGGATAACTCAGCATTAGTATTAATAGGTAGCATGTATAAAACCAGACAAATTGGGATGGGTTAATATAGAAATAATTAGAGGCGCAGTGTGATTTTTGTGCTTCTTCCGTCTACACTGGGTGAAAAAACATGTACACAGGGTTTACCTGTTGACTTTCTGAACCTACCCCGTTCGGACACCACACAGCGAGAGTCCCCGGCGTTAGCCACAATTAGCTGCTTCCCTCGGATAAGAGCTACTACTGCTGTGGTCCCACTGTCAGAGCCAGGCTATACACACACACAAAGAGGAGTGGTTAAACCTCCATTATTTAAAACAGTACAGTATGTACGGTTAAAGGACATTAAAGATTTCACACAGTATCAGTCACACCTCTTCCTTGCCATCCATCCCAGGTAGACACATTTCTTCTTCGTCTTCATCCTCAGAGTCTTCCTCTCCTTCCTCTGTATCCTCTTCTTCCAAGTCGCTGCTTTCGCCCTCCTCCTCCTCTTCCTCACTGCCATCCTGATAAGACACACAGATATGTGGGACAAAGGTGGGTTCGCAGTGCGACATACACCGATATTTCACAAGGCCAGCTCCCACATGAAACCCCAACACTGGTGACCAACTCTCACCTCTTCTTCGCTGCCTTCTTCCTCCTCTCCCTCTTCTGACTCCTCACTGTCTTCAAAGAACCGGGACTTGGCATCTCCAGGGGCCTGCGAGGAGCTGGAAGAGCAAGAAGGGCCAGCATCTCGCTCTGCCTTGCCAGTCTTCTCCCTCCCACTGGAGCTTTCCGACCCCCCGCTGCCTGCTGCTGCTGAGGAGCCCAGATGAGAACATGAAACAAGAAGATGAGATGAAAGATACTGACATTACAGACAAAAGTAGTTTGTTTGCCCAGCAGTGCCTTCTCCCATGTCCATACCTGGGGAGCTGCCATCACTACTAGCAGCACCTCCTCTACGGCAGGCACGCAGCTTGGAACCCCCTGCACCCCCTTCTCGTCCTTCATTTGGCTTCCCATTGCTCTCCTCCTCTACTTCTCCATTCATGCCCTTCTTCTCTCCTTCCCCGCCACCTTCCTCCTTGTCTCCTGCGGGCCCATCGTGTGGGCAGCATGCCCGCTTGGCTGCAGCACTGGGATATTAAAATATGAAGCAATTACAAAAGGAAGCATCGCTGCATGCAAACAGAATCCCCTGAAGCCTATTAAGAAGACTAAATATGAAGTGGGGTCGTATTTATAAGTGCTCAGGGAAACTTGATCGAAGATGGTCACCCTGTCTGGAGAACATACAGAAAGAAAAGCTGCGAAAGGGGGCAACACTTCAAATTTTATCAGTCATCTTCGTGACCACCAACCACTACTTTATAGCGAATGTGCACATTTGATATGGTTTGTTTATGTTTACATAAAAGGTATTGGCTATTATTTTAATGTTTATGCACACAAAAAGTACATTTTCAATTTAAAATTTGGTGAAATTATTTGGGTTTGTGTTTGCGTGTCAGTACTTTTAGAAAATTGTCAGCAAATTGTAAACAATACCGCGATAACGTGATAGTTTTGGTCACTATAATCGTGATAAGAAATGTTTATACCGTTTCATCTCTAATGTCAGGTTTATTATAATGAACCATCATTCAGTGTTTCCTACTGTGGCTGAGAGAGGCCACAACACATACATGCATCAATTTAACAACACGTAGTTGCATCAAGAAACGTCTTGCAAATTGAGAAAACGTTTGCAAATATAGAGAACACAAACAAATATAGTGTACAGCACATGTAACAATATGAGTGTTTGCTGCAAATTCAGGCAATGCATGTAAAAACAGACGCTGTAAAAAGCCACAACACAACGGAAGTATTCACAACACAGAGGTTTCCACCCGGAGGATTAACTGACAATGCATTGCGGGTGGGCAGAGCTGGTCGGCAGAGCTGAGTAAGTTGAACTTAGGTACTCTTAGGTAGCTATATAGCGATGCATTAAACGTGTTGTTAAATTGACGCATGCCTTTTCTGTATTTTCAAGTGTTTTCTGCATTTGAGAACCGTTTGGAACTGTTGTGGCCTCTAGCCTCTATCTAGAGGCCTACGAGCCTCTATCTAGAGGCCTACGAGCCTCGAGAGGGCAGCCCGCCCCGCTAAGGTAATTTAAAGGAAATGGAGTATAACAATATTGAAAGCATAAGATTAAATAAACAAAAATAAAAGAACACAACCACTCCTGTGTGTTTACTTGTCTGTAATAAGTAGCTAATAATGATCAGTTTAGATTACCATTATTAATATTTGGAGCAGCGCTTTCCCATGACGGCACCTGTAGCTTTGGGGATAAGTACGGCAATAACCCGTGGTCATATTCCTTTATACAATGAATGCATAGTCACATTTTGTTTCTTTCTTTGACATTGTTTAAGTACCGGTGTTCTTTTCATGTGTTCTGAGTTGTGCGTGTGTAAGGACAACGTGGCCGATCCTGTTTGTCTAATCATCTACGGAGTGCTTGCAGCTGACTGGAGACCCGTCAACCCGCTTGATGAAAGCTTCTCCATTCACATCTCCCACGTTTGGAAGACATGGGAGTGGACTGCCTTTGGCTGTAGGTGTTTTCTTTCGTTTCGTTAGGAAGTTTGGTTTTGTTCTTTGTATTCATCATTTATTTTTACAACATAGCAAACTCATTTTTGATTTCTATAAATTAGTTGCCTACGTTAGCTATTTTAAGCTACAGTCCACTCTGAATCTATTTTTCTTGCTTCACTTGTTTTTTTTATATGGTTACTGTATATCAAAAAAATACTTTGTTTGCCATCTAGTTGCTGATATTGGTTTTTGGGAGCTGGTATTATGTTATGCTAGAGCATATCCCCTAGATGGGCCTAACATAATTTGGGCCTGAGGTGGACAATGCATTAGCAGACACCTTGTCTTAAGCAGTTTGATTGGTTGATCTTAGGTATAAAGCAGTATAGGGAAATTATATTAAATGAATACTTTGTTTCTGAAGTTGTTTTTGGGAGCTGGAAATAGAGGGATGTTGTCCCAAGACATGTTATGTCTTGGGGAGATGATACTGACCCAACAACCTGAAATGAAACCGCAGTTTTATTTTATATCATCTTTTATGACGCGCATTACCTGATTGCAGATGCATGTTTGACAGCATTGCGGTTTTGCCCATAGCGTACCAGGAGCTCCTCTATGGTCATGGTGGCCTCCTCGTGGAGCATAGCCGCTTCCTCAATGTCCACTGCAGCGGGTTATAGAGGAGGATGAAAATACAATGGCATTTGTTTTCATGCGTAACATTTCAGGAGAAGTAGCGTGTATTATAAACTCCCACAGAGCAGGATGACATTGTCGTAAGTCTAAAGCCGCAGTAGACAAAGTTCTCACACGGTCCAAGAAGACATTTCCCACTAGATTACTGATCTACTTACGGTCGTCCTCCTCTGCCACCTTCTCACTGGGAGGTTCATCTGTGGGCCGTCCAGCAATCTGCACCAGCTCTTTGATGACTTCCTCTGTCGTCATTCGGCTGTCGACGGCCAGGAAGGCACCTTCCAAAGCCTTGCAAACACATAAGAATCCATAAACACTCATCTTAAAACACGTCCTCATGTTTCAACCAACTCAAGGGTTTTCTTTTTTACCTTCTGCAGTTTGCCATCTTTGTAGGTCTTCTGTTCCTTTATTATATCAGGAAGGTACTTAGAACAGTAAAGAGCCACCTCCTCACCTAAATGAAACACAGTGTTACTCTTGAGAGCAGGTGTGCTTGGGGACCAAAAAAAAAAAAAAAAAAAACCATCTGTGAAAGGGTAAAGAAATTCAGCACTACAAGAATGTGCGCCTGCGAATTTTTTTTACCTCCATGCCCATCATACACAGCAAACATGGCTGTCTCATCATCAAGCTCTGGGATACAGTTGTGTGCATCCTATGAGATAAACCATAAAACAGATAAGTAATCATACATTGTTATTTTTTGCTAAATTGTTTTGATGTCATCAGCCAATGGCTGATTGGGAGGCTGACATAATGGAGTCACAGAATGCCTGACTCAACACGTTCTATAATCACAACAACTGATACAACTGTCAGTTGACACTTTACTAAGAAAAAAAAGATCAGATTAGTTGACAGAAATATTACCACCTGGTCGAACAGCCAGTCCTACCCGTTGATCTAAAAACAACAATCACTCCTTTATGCGTTTAGTTAGGCCTTTGATAAAAGAGTGCCGTTTTCGTAAAGCAAACGGTGGAGATGACGTGTATATTATATCATCGGTACATTCATCATAAATTACCCCACCTCCATGGAGACACGCCAGCCCTGCATGGCAGAGAAACCATAGCTCATGTTGCTGTTGCCGCCATCGGAAGAGGTCTTTGTCGTATTGGGTTGCGACAGATATGCCCCCATGGTGGTCGGCTTCAATGGCTTTCAACCTGCAAAGGTGAAGCATGTGAAAAATTAGACCACTGAGTGTAGATAGATATAGACCAGTATTCATTACTAACGTTAGCCAACTCGTTGCAGTTATGACAACAGATCTCGCTAGCCAATGTAGCCAAGTGTTGAAGCTAGCTGGCTGGCTAATGTTAGCAACACAACAGCAAAGTGGATGACTAGCTGGCTAACCGACATGCTAGCCAAAGCAAACCCGGCTAAAGTTGTAAGTCGCAACCTCTGCCCTCCATGCAAGTTCAATTCACCTAGATCAAACACGGTTACTTTACCTATCTAACAAACAGTCCTTATCTTAAAAATGTGTCATAAAGTGAACATTTAACATAGAATATCTACACGTGTGATGCAGATTCTATCAACAGACCTTTCAAAGAAAACCTGAAGCCGTAGAGGAAGTTGGAACGCGCGCATGCGCATGGATAGAACGGCGCATTCAACGTGCTTGACGCAAAATGCGCACTTCGAAGTTTAACATGGCGCGGGAAACACCAGAGATAAACGTTTGCGGAGAAGCTGGAGAAGAGAGTATGTTATCTCCTTCGGACATAAAACTTTATGAAGCGCAGTTCTTCGGCTTCACTCCCCAAACCTGCATGCTCAGAATCTATAGTGCCTTTCAAGAATGCCTGTATGAAATTTTACTTGTCGTGGAGAAGGTCTGCGTGAGAAAACTGAACGACGCAGATCCAAACATGGATAAGGAACTTCTGCGATCCAGGGCCAGGGCTAGCACCCAAAAGCTACAAGAGTTCCTTGAACGGCGCTTCAAGCGTCTATCTGAGCGGATGGAAACGGTGTTGATCAACGACTGCTTTTCAATACCGCCAAATGTTCTGTTACCTGAAGACCATCCGCACCTCAAGCACCCCTCAGACATACAAGTAGGTTGTAGACGGATCCCATGTGACTCAAGTATAGACCAATATTTTGAAACTAGAACTGTCATATGTAATTGCCGACATATTTTGGCTACCCAACGTGTAAAATATACACCCAATGATATGTGATCGTTCCAATATATTGTGTGATGACTTTGCAGTGTAACTTATTAGTAAAACATCTGGTTCTAGTGCCGACATCACTGTTCGAGTAGAATGCTTTTACTAATGTGTAATATATGGAATTATGCGACGTATGCTAAATGACATAAATGTATTTGTTATTGCTGATTGAGGACGTTTATCCTATCCTCTCTTCTGCATCCAGGCATTGCTAAGGCTGGAGTCATCACTTGCGGAGCTCCAGAGGGCCTATGAGGCAGAGATGTGTGCCAGACAGGCCTTGCTCACCGAGCTGGAGGAGCAGAGGGAAGTGCAGGGGCAACTCGATGGGATCCTGACATGGATCGCAGAGCTCCAGGCGGCGTGGGTGAAGGAGGGCATGGGGAGCTTCCACGACAGCTTCCGACTGGTAACAGAGTCTGTAAAGAAACTGCAAGAGGCCATTAAAGGAATCCATAATAAGGTGCAACATTAAAATGACACTTGTGGATGGAAACCAGCAAATACTGAACTGAACCTCCCATAATATGTTTCAATTGGCGTAAGCTTGCTGTTGCTAAAACGATGGACTGAATGTGCCGCTGCCACCAGTGTAATAATAGTGTAGGGGTGGTGTGCCAGGATCAACATTATTACAAATGTTGTGTGAAGAAAATAAAAGAGAGAGAGAGAGACCCATGTCTGCTTATGTTTTTCTTTCCCTGTAATTCCTAAAGCATACAAAAATTACACTTAAAACTTTTAAACACGCATCTCCCTCAGGTCATGTACTAAACAATTATAATATATAATAAGTATTAGAATAATAATAAAAATACTAAACAAAAATGGTTATATTATTATTAAAATAGGCCATCGTTTAAACTAATTAAGTTAAATTTTACATAAAATAATCTCATATAAAGTACTCAATGACATGTCAGTGGTCAGTGATTGTGTGTGTGTGTGTGTGTGTGTATATATATATATATATATATATATATACTTTAATTTTATTTGTTAGGTGAAAGCATCCTTAATGATGCAAGATGCAACCCCTACCTGCTCCTTGTAATACCAGTAATTGTACTCGTATCACTTTGAATAAAAGCATCCGCTAAATGTAAACAATTATTACAATGTTGGCATGTTGTAGTTTGAATTTAAATACTCTGCAATGTGGTCTATACATTGACTACACCACCCCTGGTTCGTCCTAAGAATTTGCAACTACAATGCACAGTAGAGTGTCTTTAGACCAGCAGAGGGCGTTCTCTCTGTAGGATTGGCTTAAAAGGTGTCCAGGGTATTTAAGATTAGATTCTTTGACGTTAAATTATCTATATGTAATGTTTTATTAAATTCTTGATTTAAAAAAAAAAATGAAGCATATTTTAATATTTCCAAAAATCTCCAAGCCAATAGGGGTAGGTTGAGAAAAAATATTAAATGCACAAGAAGGCTGTATACACACACCAGCATATTAATGAGGTGCAGGTTTAGGCAAAACAAGTCAAAAAAGAACATGAAGAAAAAGGTTTACTGCACAGACCTTTTGCCTTTTGTTCTATTGCCCTGAACAGAGAATAAAAAGACAGACAAGGGCTGCGTTCAGGACGGTAAAACATATAATTGACCTTTAAATGAACTGAAATGCTGTAGCGCACAAAACCTGTCCCAATTGGTTATTTATTTACTGTGATATTAGGACAACTATGATAATTAAGTTCTGTATATGACGATGGTCATATTTGTGACTTGCATACAATGGTACATTTACATCTTTCAACCACTAGAGGGCAACATATGCATGTTACAGCCAAAGCCGTAAATACAGAGTTTGGACAACTTAAAAATAGGTGCCATTTTGTTACCCAATGTCAAACGGGTAACATTATTACTGAATGTTGTAATAATACTTACCTAATGTGATGGCTGAGGTGGGTAACAAGATGGCGCCTGTAAGTCACATGACAGCCCCTGAACCAATCATAGGGAAGAACAGTTGAAACAGTCTTTATTCACGGCTTTGGTAACAGCATACAAATAATCTAGTGTTATTTTTGTGGGGCTCCATATTGCTGAATTTGTAGAACATTGTGTTTGCAAAAAAAGTAAAGTAAATTGACAAATTTCCACAAGCTACAAATGCAGAGTATACAGTACGGATGGAGCAAAGTGTGTGTATTGAAACCAGAGGTATTAGTTTTAAGTCCTTGACAGCAAGAGTGGGCTTTTCTGAAGTGTCGTTGAGCAAGATGCTACATCCCTGCTCTTTGACCTTACAACAAAGAGGGCAGTTCGCTTCTCCTCCAGAACTCAGAAGTATTCTAATTTTACAAGCTGCCCAAATGAAGCAGTTAAAGCCATAGTACCCTGATGATACAGCGATTATGTATATACACATACACTTCTTTTTCCAAGCAAAGGTGAAGACTAGCCTCATTAATCCAGAATGTGTGGCGTTCCTGCACATTCTTTTGAGTGTTTACTTAGCTGGAGGTGGATTCAGCCATTAGTTCACTAATGTCCAGTTTACTGCTCTGATAACAACAGAGAGAAAGTAAGACAACAATAACAACAGGTCCATAGGCAAACGGCCAACATTTGTTTTTACCCACAGCGTTGTTTTGGAGTGCTGGAATGTGTGTTTGTCTGTGGCATGTCCTGCTGTGATTGACATGCGAAATGACCAGTCCAGATGGGGAGGTGTGAGAACAAATCTCTCTAAGCACTGTGCTGAGGGTGTGTGTGTGGTGAATTAAAAGTCCAACCTTCTACTACGTTTTTTTTTTTTACCACTAAAAACTACAAACAGCACTCCAAAACATGGGGGGAAATTATCTTTTTTTATGCTTCTGAGAGTCATTTAGTCTTTTCCATTTAGTCTCTTCAAACTTCAGCAGCACATTTACTTTTGTGTGGGCATCTTCAATTGAAGGGCTGTTTCCCCAACTTCATTACGTCTGCTGTTACCTTTTCACTCAAGTGGCATCAGCAGGCATCAGTCATCTAAAATAATTGGTCGAAAAGGGCCTTGTTGTGATTGCTTTTATTGCTCTCTCCGTGTAATGCTTTGCAAAAGCTTATTTGATTTCCCTATTTGAACAAAACTACTGTTGTCAGAAAGATACTTGCATTAGATGCATTTAGTGTCATATACTGTACCTCCATCAGCTCAAACCTGCCAATTTGTCTGAAAATGCTCATTCTGTTCTCAAACAAGACAAATTTTCCACGTTAACAGAACAAATGTCCCATAGTCAATGTTAACTACTGTAAAATGTCCTCCCAACCAGCGTCAATGTCAGTGCATCTTTCTGTCTTGTTTCTCTCCTATTTCTGCTCAGAAAGGACCTAGAACATACCTACCATTTTTGTTTGTGTGTGCTTTATTTATTCCTTCTAAACTCTGCAATGTGAAGACGTGTCTGAATGCATGCCCTTTTGTCTGTGCGCGCAAAATCTTCCCAATGAAAGCGATTGTGAAATCACTAAAAGAATACAGCAGCTGTACGCAGCTGTCTGCTGGTCACACACACACACACACACACACACACACACACACACACACACACACACACACACACACACACACACACAC
>JAODLI010000310.1:0-12128 GCA_027575585.1 Percopsis omiscomaycus | reverse complement strand
AAGAGATTATCTTGAGAAAAGCGCTTCAAAAGTTGGTCAAATAAACCAACACGTTCGAAACAGTTATGACGCCAACTGTAAACTTATGGTCGTGAATGAGACAAAAAGAACGACCTCAAAGTGGAGGAGTCGTCTTATATTCAGTATCGTCTTATATTCGGGTATATACGGTACATAGTCAGGGACGCACTAGTGCGGTTTAGTTTGAGTCACGGAAGCCCTGCTTTTCAATAGGAGGTCTCCGCCGCTCCCGGTCGGACCGCAGCAAAAACCAGAGGTTACATTAGCTTTTTTTGATTCAAGGGGGTTAAATTAAAACCTGCCTCTTGTCCACATCTTTACAGTTGGGGCAGGTGCAGGCCATGCGGCGCTTCTTCTCTCCCTGCTGACTGGGAAGCTCCAGGGTTAGGGTCTGGTCCATCTGCACGGCGGGTTGGCCCTGGGGCGTTAGCTGTAGCGTCCCACCCTGCAGCGCCTGCACCGTCAGGTGCTGCTGGCCTGGCCAAAACGCAAAGTCAGAGAGACCGTCAGGGGCCAAACTTCCCCTTCATCCTCAAAAGGGAGCATAAAAGACAATACAGTGGCAAGAAAAAGTAGGTGAAGTGGAAGCCCCTGCATTTACAGTGCCCCCGCCCGATTAATCTGCACCCCATTACCCATAATGACAAAGTGAAAACGTCTTTCAAATTCAAAAACTGAAATCTCTCTTTCACACAAGTATTCTGACCCTTAATTCAGTATTTTGTAGAAGTCCCTTCGGCAGCACTTACAGCTGCGAGTCTTCTTGGGTGTGTCTCTACAAACTCTGCACACCTGGATTTGGGCAGTCTAGACCATTCTTCCTGGCAAATCCTCTCAATCTCCATCAGATTGGATGGGAAGCGTCTGTGATAGGGCTGTGACGGTATGGATTTTTTTTTCTTACCGCTGTGAAAAAGCAACGCATCGCCACGGTTTGGCGGTTAATCGCAGTAAAAATGCGGCATTGTATTGCCTCGTCCAAATTTTCTGCCAAAATGTAAAAAAAAAAAAATATTTTAACGAGGAATTCAAAATTTGCCGGTCAAAATGTCCGGTAATCACAAACAGGACATTCGTGTTTTGACAGCGAAACAGCCCATTACGCCTGCGGTGCTACTACATTTTCTCCTCTTGTGGGAGTGTCGGAAGGTATGAAATAAATAGATGCCACCCAAGCCCATCACCAGTGGTGCCCACAGGATTTAGTGAGACTATGGTGGGTGGACCTCACACAACATGAACAACGTGTACGGTGGAGGGAGCATCAGGATTTGGGGCTGCCTTGAAGCCTGGACAGCTTTGACAGCTTTGACAGGCTGTCTGCCAGCTGAAGCAGTAGGACAATGACCATAAACGTCAAAGTAAATCTACTACAGAAAAAAAAAAAAATCTGCTTTTTGGAGTGACCCAGTCAGAGCCCTGACCTTAATCCAATATAGATGTGGTAGAATGACTTTGCCGTTCACACCAGACATCCTAACAAGACGGCTGAGCTGAAGCAGTTCTGTAAGGAAGAATGGTCTAAAATTCCTACTGACCGTTGTGCAGGTCTTATAAGGAGCTACTGGAAGCACTTGTTTGAGGTCATTGATGCCAAAGGATTTGTCGATTTAATAAAACCAAGGGTTCACTTACTTTTTCCCCACCAGCACTGTTAATGTTTAATGGGTGTGTTCAATTATTATGAAAGATTATGTTTGAGTGGCATTAGCTAAAGCCCATGTTTGTTTAAACGTTGGATGAAGATCAGATAACATTTTCTGAACAATTACTGCAGAAAACCAGGTAATTCCAAAGAGTTCATATAGTTTTTCTTGCCACTGTAGATAAATTGCTACACAAATCAACAACAATGACATATAAAGTGATCCAAGGGTCAAGCATTTCTAACGCTTACTACGATACTAGCTTGTTTGAACCCTGCTCCACCATGATTCTTGACCAATCAGCTTCCAGTGCTGTCCCTATATTGCCTATTCTGTTTAATTTCACTGCAACTAAATATCAAGGGGTAGAAGATTGACTTGGGCTTAAGCCGATTGTGTCATATTTCGCCAAGAACATGCCGTGATTAGCTGCACACGTACAGTATATAGTTGTGTGCCTTGTTTTATGAAATACAGGCTTTATCCAAAGCTTGTACTAGTACCAATAGATTGTAATGTACCAATTAAGACCATTTGTTGATTGTGTGGTAGGGCAATAAATATTATTTAAAAAAAGGACACCCTGACACCCAGATAAGATCCTAGGACTTCTGTCTAAACATTAACCAAGTCGTAGTATATAAGGCCTAACACATGCAGCCAATCTGAGCCCGTTCGGCACGTCTGTAAATAAATGTCATTCATTCACAGAGGGACACTCTTTGAAGTTATCCGCATTTACATATTTTGGTTCGAAACTCTGAAGGCATGAAAGCAACCAACACACACACACACTCACCCCCAGCATTTGTGATGGTGACAGGTAATCCCTGCACTTGGACCCCGTTTATGTTGATAGTTTGCACCGCCTGGGCTGACGAGGACAGCTGGGCCGCGTTCAACGCCATCATCCCTCCGGCCGGGGCAATTTTTGCCAGCGTCCTCTCTTTCCTCCCCCCCACCGGCGTCCTTTTGTTACCGACGGCAAGCGAGGCCGTGCTGGTAACGGTTGTCGGGGGGGTGTTGGTTGCGGGCAACGTCTCCTGGATCTGAACGGTCTGCCACTCACCCGATGCCGTTTTGATTACGAACTGGGGCGACATGGTGACACGGCCATCAGCTCGGATGGTTTTTGATGTTTTTGCACAGAAATTAAAAACGCGTACTTCATACCCGTGCAGTAAATATTAGTAACTGTGTTGTGTAGCATGTCACGATCTGCGTGTGTGCACGTGCATTACCTGAGTTTGAGACAGTTCCGTCGGTGCAGAACTGGGGGCAGACTGCCTTTGTGGGACAGGGGGAAGCGTGGCCGAGGCTGCCTGCACCACCTTTAACGCCTGCTGGGGGATTTGAACCACCTGGGAGTCCTGCTTGGGCTGGACCAACTGGACCTGCTGCACCATGGCCGGCTGCCCGGGGCTTTGCACGATCAGCAGGTTGTTACCTGCCTGCGGAGACAGACGGGGGGGACCAGGACAGCTGTAATCACATGTACGCGTGTATACAACAACACATGTGCTTCCTCTGCTTGTGTCGCAAGGCACCAGTTGTACCTGGATGATGTTGTCTGTGGCTTCTATCACAATGGTCTCCATCTGCTCTGGGGGTGGGGAGGCGGGCAGGGGGGGCGGAGGGGGCTGCACAGCCAAGACCTTCTTCCTCCTCCCTCGTCTTCCCTTGGCCGGGGTCCGAGGGGCGGCCGCCGTCTCCGTGACGATTTGGGTTCCGCCTACCTCTCCGGTGGCCACGTTAAGCGGCAGCGTGAGCCCGCCGGGCAGCTGCACGATGTTGGAGGCCATGCTGTTGGGCTTGCGCCCCCTGGGGGAGGGTTTGATGGCCACTGTCTTTTGTGGCGTGACGGGCGCGGCGGCCGGCGCCGGGGCCGGCATGGTCATGGGCGTGGTGATGATGGCCTGGTTGGTCCCGGGGATAAGCTGGATCTGGCCTCCCTGCGGCACCACCTGGATGGTCTGCGTGCCCTGGAGCTGAGGTACCATCTGGTACTGGATGCTGGCGGGGGCCGGGGTGCTGGTGCGGCCGGGGCTCTGGATGGTGAACACGATGGGGTTGCCGGGGCTGGTGGAACCCAGGCCAGCGGGGAGCTGGATCACATTACCTTTGGACAGGAAGCCCAGGTTTTTGGGTGGCGCTGGGGCAATGGGGGCCGGTTTGATGGGGAGGAGTCTCCGAGGCTGGGGCTGGCTGGGGGGAGTAGTGGCGGGGGCCTGGGCTGCAGGAGGGCCAATCTTACTGCAGGTTGCAGCCAGAAGGGCCAGAGGAGAGGGCTGGGAGTCCTACAGAAAGAAACACAAGTCAGAGACACTGGCACGGCTCTGGCAAGAATACAATATCCAAACATGCGCACCACATTTGAAATAACCTAAAACGCATTAGAGGTTTGACGTGACGCCACCAAGGGTTCAAGGAGAAGTGACGGTGGCGTACTTGTGTGGAAGAAGCAGAAGGCTGGAGGTACTCGCTGGGACTGACGGCAACAGTGGCGGCCATACTGTCCTGTTGTTCTGTAACAAGTGGACAATAAGATACAGTTAGTTTCGCAGTTAGTTACCATCCCGTTAACCAGGATTATATGTAAATAAATTGGGGTATTTGTGTTTTTGATGTGTGTGTATGTGGCAATCATATTTAAATGTTAATTATTTACTAATAATACAGTTCTATTGTACATAATTATTTTTGTTACCATAAAAAAAAAAAAATCTGTGACACTGTACAATCATTCTGAGCAGTTAAATAAAATTACAAAAAAAAAAAAAAAAAAAACATTTACATTGGAAAATAAGAGGTTTCAAAACATGTTTAATCAAAAGGTTTTGCATCTTTGTTACAACCGTGTAAGTAACCTGAAATGTTTTTATGCATGCAGACTTATATTTACACAAATAAGCATACAAGTTGTGTACTCTGGTCAAGTGACAGTATCACCTGTACAATAACATCAAAGGCCAAACAAACAAATGCACCAGGTGTTTGATATTTTAGGACAAGTAGTTTAAAATGCATGAATAAAATGCATCACAAGAAATTCTACTTGAGGGATAAAAAATAAAAAAGGCAATAACTTATGGGTAAACAATTCAGTACATACTGCAACTGTAAAAGTAATTGCCTACAACAGTTTAAAACTGGGTAACAGATTGTGTTCTGCAACTCTTTACAATGAAGCATAGCTTACTTATATGCCATGCACCAAATGCTTAAATAAAAATTTAATTATCAGTTTATTATTATTCAGAGATTGGAAATTCGATTGGAAATAAGAACATAATTAAAAGTAAGTACTGAAACAAGCACATTACAACACCAGTCAAGAATTAATGTTCTAATAACCAAAGTGATTCAAAAATTACTTATTTGAAACATTTCATGCAAAATATGTTTCTTAATTCATCTGGAATGCTTAGACAGAAAGATAGGAAGCCAAGTATGCAGTTGCCATAGGTTTGTGGTGGCGTACATATTTTCACTGGCAGGAAATTAAGAGGGATCACAAACTGTTTATCCGGTGTAAAACAAGGCAGCTAGTGATCGGTATATCCCCAATACGACTATGAGTTGTGTGTTGTCAGGAAAACTGACATGTACGCATGCTTGCAGAACTAGTGTAGTAATTTAGTAGTTGGGTTGATTTACAGTACCGGTATACAGAATATATCACTCAGCATTTGACCATCTGCCAAACTATGAGTTAAATGCAGCCACAACTAACGAACTAACGTGCATTTAAGCACCAGTAATTTAAATTAGTAAAAAATAGCTTAAGCGCGGCCTGAAAATAGCGCCGCCATCGAACAAAAATGTTGGTAGGTTTGCTACTATTCTACGCTATGGATAAGAAGCTAACGTTAGCAAACAAGCGTTGCGCTCTGGCTCCTATGGTTGCTATAAGCTACTTTTAAAATACTGACTTTGAGCCTGAGTCGCAACCTACGAATAAATGTACGCCAGAGTAGAAAGTCAAGATGGGGTGGGAGGGAAATGTACTCCTAGGGTAAGAAGTAAAAACACACCACTGTTCCTAAAAGCTAAGATGCTAGCCAACCAGTAGCTAGCAAGTCAAACTCTCTGATATCGTTACAGAAAAAGGCTGCCCTTTTCCGGAAATGCATGGGATTTTTGATTTGCACAATGCAGCGATTCGACTTCGAAAACTGGATATGATAAGTAATAGTGCCGAACATGTTTCCTTGAAACGATCTATGTTTTACAAAGTACAATGTAATATAAACACCAATGTTTAAAATCCTACCCACCGCTCATGACGACATTCGCTCTCCGTGAGCCTTCAAGAGCGAACCCATGGAAGAATCCGCCCGCGCTGCCGCACCAATCCTCGGTCAATGGATTGTCAAAGGACAGCTAGTCCACCCAATTGCCTTGAGCCGTCTTTGTGATTGACATTCAATTCCACCAATCAGCGAGAAAATATTTTCTACAGCGGTCGATGGATGACTGTTCACCCAATGAGATACTGAGAACACGCTGTATAGGGCGGTTCCAAAAAGAAACCTTCAATAAGCAAATACCCTATTACAACAGAACTTGTGTTTCACTGACGTTTGTATTGTCCAATATGGGTGTAAGGGGTAGTTCGATGCAAATAAGAACGACATCCGCTTTGATCAATGAAATTCAAGTCAGTTTTACGCGACCGTTCAAAAGACAGTGACAGTCATGATGTTGAATACCACCCTATCTTAAACGGATATGTTTTAAGCAAGGCTTCTGGCCCTGACTGCATGCTGTGCAACCTGTCTTCAACCTGTTACTCCTGCAGACTGGTCCAACTGCTCAAGTGGCACTGACCTTGCACATAGCTACGTGTGTATGTAAAAGACTACCTGTTTTTTCATATTGTGTATGTGCATTTAAACTTATGTTTCGAGTCTGCTATTTGCACTACTTTGCCGTTTATATCGAAATTATTTTCATTCCTGTTACTGTAACTCACTTAAAGTGAAATCTAATCTAATAACACCAGGTAAGCAGGTAATGTACTAATTGTAAGTCGCTTTGGATAAAAGCGTCTGCTAAATGCTTAAAATGTAAAATGTAAGCACACCTGGTATGTGTGATTTCACCTTGTAATTGTGCAGCAATCCCAGAGCTTGGCCTTAACATTGGTCTTTATTTAGTAGTTGTGAAATATAACCTCTTGAACTAAATCTCCCAGACCACTAATATACAGTATGATGCCCCGCTTCTCTCATTTTGGAATGGGAGAGTTTGGCAGACCTTATCTGTGCCTCAAAGTTGCTCTACATTACCTGTGCTAGGTACTCACACACACACACACACACATATAAGGGTGATTGCATAGATCCCTGCTTTGTCACCATGGGCACTCTTTGAGAACACACCCAGTCTGTCAGTTTCATCTGTCGACACCCCAATATTTGGATGTATGTCTGTCTGTCAGTCTTGCAAATGAAGAACCATCAGAAAAAACACCAGAACCTGTTGACTCATTTTCTTTTAACTAAAAAAGAAACACACTGGTCCTGTAGCCAGCTTCAGGGTACCAAGAATGGGCCTGGCAGAACGATGCAGGTTGGGCCTGGCATTTCAACAAATAAAATAAATTTTTTCAGCCACCAACCTCTAAAAAAGCAGCATAGGGGGCAGACTTTAAACCACTTCCTGAATCACACACCTCTGCATAATATAAACCATAAAACTTTATAAATATATAATATAAACAACCAAGAACACCACTAAAATGTATGCACATTTTATTAAATATAATAAAATATTTAAAAGGGATTAAAATAAATTATTTCAGTTTTTTTATTTTATTATTTATTTTATTATTTTGAAAAAAGTTCTCTTTTGACCCCTCAAAACAACCCGCTACCCAACCCCCACTTCTAAAAACCACTGTTATATGCTGATGAAAGACTCCCTGTGCATTAACTAAATAAACTCAGCTGATATAATTATTGATGCAAATTAAATAGATTCTCTTGAAATGCCATTGAGGTTTAGATGTTAAATATGCATAAATGGCTGCTGCTATTGAGATAATATGCCCATTGTGGTTTTGTCATCTTTAGTTCAAGTTGTATATGTATCACTTAATCATATAACCGTGCATGTTTGAGGTTGGGGCTACTCATTCTCATGAGGTAAGAATATCCATGGTACAACCACCAACTTCTCATTTAGTATTTTAGTATTTCTTTTCATTCATTTTATTTGTTCACACTGGATGGAATGTAAAAATCGAATCATTACACTGCAAAATAGTGTAATAGAGTGTAGAGTGTAGTCAACATCTTTAATTTAACTTGTCAAGTTATATGTACCGTAAAATTGTGCACTCCAGTGACATCAAGAGGCACAAACAATATGCTTCCAAAAGGTATGAATGAAAATACTGAATTCTTGTTTTTTCAAACATAACATTTCTTTTCAATATGAAGAAACAGTACAAAATGAATTTGGCTTACCATTAAACAATGCTAGAAAACATCAGTTTTGGTCAGACTTAAATAAGATCTCAAGATGCACCACCATGAAAAATATCTCGAGTTGGGTTAGTCTGGATTCTGTCCCCGAGAATCACAACCACGCGCACATATTCGAATTGTGTGGTGATTCATTGGGAATGAAGGAATGAATGAATAAATGGATAAACAGAATTCTCTGCCTGTGATTCGTGGGATCTGGAAACCAGGTTACAGTTGGGTACAACAATGTTCTTTGTAATGTGTATTTGACCAATAAACATTGTATGCAATTGTTTACCCTTCTTAAGACCGATTTTTGAATCAATATGTATATTTTGTTGTCTTGTGGGAAACAACTATTATTTCCTGCTGATCTAACACTTGGCATTTCATACTGATACATTGTAAACCAAATTAGATTTTTGTGTCAAGAGCTTTTACTTGAATGATCCAATGATATAAATTAGATTTCTTCAAAACAAAACATCACAACTGTAGCCTCTGACTCCAACAGCCATCGTTTGTGGACAGGCAGGAAAAAGACGGAAATGGCATCAAGCGATAGTTGAACGAATAGACTAGTGCATCATGTTTTTAAAAATCCAGTTCAGTAGGTAAAGAAAATATCTTTTTTTGAGTCCGACTTTTGAGCTCAAGCACTCTTGATAGCCTCTAACAGCATGTTTGCTGTTAAAATATGCCCTTTTCTAATGAGACATATCTGTGTCTTTTGTGCCTCTGTGCGTGTTCGTCCCTTAAGGACAGGTTTCCTGACATGCACCGGCCCTCATATGCGAGTTCCAGGGTCATGAGAGTCCCATTGAATGCAGACTGGCAGCCCAGCAGTTTTTAGTCCTCCACACAGAAACCTAGAAAAATGTTATAAATATTTACAGTCAAGATGTGGTGAAACTTAATTCAATTTTGTAAAAAGTTTTTCAAAAGCAAAGTTATGAATGATCTTAATAATAATATCATATAAATATTATAATACATAAAAAGGTAATAAAATGCTGAAAGTACAATACAACTATATATTTTTTAAATATCACAGAGAAAAAGAAACAACCGCTTTAATCTAGTCCTTCAAATTTTCCCAAAAGTCTTTCTTTGAGTTTTACATTTGTAAAAGCAGCCAGAATAGCATTGTATGCAATTGTCACTTCTGATATCTTCTGTGGTTTACCCTTCTTAAGACAGATTTTGAATCAATATGTATATTTTGTATATTGTATATGTGTATTTTGCTGAACTGGGCATTGCCAACTCGGCACTCTCCTGGTTTGAGTCCTATCTGACAGACCGCTCCTATCAAGTCCTCTGGAATGGATGTCTGTCCAAACCCTGCCTGCTCACCACTGGGGTTCCACAAGGATCTGTGCTGGGACCCTTACTCTTCTCACTGTACACTAGATCTCTTGGCTCTGTAATCTCTTCTCACGGATTCTCCTACCTCTGCTATGCAGACGACACCCAACTCTATCTCTCATTCCCCCCAGCTGACACGCAGATCTCAACCAGAATCATCAGTGATTGGATGTCTTCGCATCACCTCAAGCTCAACCTTGAAAAGAACTGCCCCCAAATGTACCAATTCATTACCCTTGAGAACACCTCAGTGTCCTCCTGTCCAACTGCAAAGAGCCTCTGAGTTGTCCTGGACATATGTTATTGAAAGAGTGGTATAAAAACTGTCCTGCGCAGCCAACATTGCCGCAACAACCCGAGCCTGGAGATTTGCCCTCTACAATATTAGAAGGATAAGGCCTTTCCTCACAAATGACGTGGCACAGCTCCTAGTCCAAGCTGTAGTAATCTCAAGTCTAGACTACTGCAACTCTCTACTCGCCGGATTACCAGTCTCTGCTACCAGACCCCTACAACGAATCCAAAATGCAGCAGCCCGTCTAGTATTCAACCAACCAAGTTCTCCCACTTAACCCCCCTCTTCCGAGACCTTCACTGGCTCCCTGTTTCAGCCAGCATCCGATTCAAGACATTAGTGCTAGCCTACAAGGCAGCAAAAGGAACTGCCCCGCTCTACCTCCAAGCAATGGAAATATTCCAAGCCCCAGCCAGAGCACTTTGATCTACTACCTCGGCTGGCAGGCTGGCACCTCCGTCGCTACGAGCTGCGTGAAAGAGTCCAGACTCTTCTCTGTCCTGGCACCGCAATGGTGGAATGAGCTTCCTGCAGCGGTCAGAACAGCGGAGTCACTGCCAATCTTCCGCAAGAGACTTAAAACCCACCTCTTCAAAATCCATCTCGGTACCTCGTCCACCGATCTTTCTACCTCAGCACTAATCCCACTATAACAATCCTTATTCTACCCTCATCTCCTCCCTTTATAAAAATAAATAAATTCCTTCTTTCTACTCTAAGATCAGCTCTAAGAACGTTAAGCACTTTGCAGTTAGCACTTATTGACTGTTTGAAGAGTGAATGATAACTTTCGAGTAATGTGGTGCAAATGCATAGGTGAAGTAACCTTTGTTACAAGATGCTGCACTTATTCTAGGAGAATGTTATCTGCTAGCAAAAACTGGTGGTTAACCAGTTCAACTGTTGGCAAATGTACTGATTGTAAGTCGCTTTGGATAAAAGCGTCTGCTAAATGCCGTAAATGTAAATGTAAAATAGCAAAGGACCTAAGTACTATAGTTCCCTTTGAAACATCCATTGAATAATTAATTTTAATTTATTTATTAATTTAATAACAACAAGAAGTATGTCAAGTAAGTCGAAGGGAAAATAACTCACTTGATCAGGAATCTCTTCTGCTACGTTTGAGACTCCGCCTCTTGTTCCGGCCCCATCCCAGGGAGGGTCTTGTTGCTCTTGATTGACAGATACATCTCCTCCTCTGGGTCATAGTAGTAGAACTTCCTCAGGTAGGAGATTAGAGGTCTGGAGAGGAGTATATAAAAGTACTTACAAACCAATTTTGATTTTATGTATAATGCCAGGAAAATTGCCATCATATACAGTATATTACTGAAAGAGTGGTATAAAACCTCACATTGTAATACATTTTGGGACTGTGTAATTAATGCAAACAGTTGCCGAAGACCTACACAATGTTTTCTAATGTCAAAGCACCTTTAGCATTAGGCCGATCAGTTGGGACCAGGCTCCTACTAGAATACTAAGGGATGTGTTAAGGTCTATCTATCCAAGTACACAAAAGAAAGGAGGAATACTTGGGTAGCGGAAGTTCCTGGATGTGGTCAATGCGAATCATCTGGCGGATGCAGAAACGACAGAGGTGCTGCAGGGATTTGACGTTGCTGAAACGCGACACGGGATAGAGCAACTGCACAGGGGTTGGTGGAAGCCCTGGAGAACACACACACACGCATGCATGCACACACACACACACAAACACACAGTACAACAACAATAACAAAACAAAAATTCAATTCAAACTCGATCAAAGTGAACAATTGAAATCACAGGCTGTTCCAACTTGCGTGAATTTCATCACGGCAACTCATGATGTGACTATAGTGTGTATTGCCCCCACATGACTGTATGCACTCCCAACCACGGCAGATGGTGTCCTAGGGGATCTCCTTCCAGACCTGGCGTCAGCGGATGCACTGATACATAACGTGCCAAAGGTTCTGCTGTGAACCTGCTCTCCTCTCATCAAGAGAATGGGGCGCCCTTCTACAGCCCTGTCCAGCTCTCCTTGTGTAACAGCCCGTCTCCTGGTATCTCCTCCATGCTCAAGCCTGTACTGGGAGTAAACCTTCTTGCGATAGCACGTATGGATGTGCCCTCCTGGAGGAGCTGGACTGCTTGTGTAACCTGAATGGGCTGCAGGTACCGCCTCATGCTACCAGTAGCGACAAGGACACTAGCAAAACGCAAAACTAGACAAGAATCAGTCAGGAAGGACAAGGAGAGCGCAATTGTCTGTGGCCACCATCTGCAAAACCATTCCCTTTTTGGGGGTTGTCTTGCTGTTGCCTCTCCAGTGCACCT
>JAODLI010000309.1:0-12128 GCA_027575585.1 Percopsis omiscomaycus | reverse complement strand
TATATTAGTTTTGTTTTTTTTACACAATAACATCACATCGGTGTAAAAAACATGTACAATTATTTGTCCGATTTTATGCACATCAATGAGAAAAGTTGTTAAAAAGCGATACTGATGATAGAAAACCAGATAACAAACCAAGAACTAAAAAAACATAAAAAGGTGTATAAAACAAATAAAAACATACAGCTACCACTGTTACAAGGTTAATGTTGTTATTGTTCATTTATTTACATTTACATTTATAGCATTTAGGAGAAGCTTTTATCCAAAGCGACTTACAATTAGTACATTTGTCAACATTTGAACTGGTTAACCACCCTCATCATTCATCTGTCATCTTCACACTCCCTCAGACCCCTGGGGACCAGCCTGAGGGCCGATGGCTCTTCAAGATGTATGCATTGGGCACACTGTCGTGTCTTTACTGCATCACCAGTCTGCATTACGCTCATACGGTCGAACCACAGTCCTATACAGTTGGCCACTGGAAGCTGCTCAGAACAACCACATCGATGGCCACTGCTTGAGCAGTTAAAGGGTTGCCCAACTAGAATATGTCAAAGGCGATGAGAATGTTTTACCCGTCTAATCCCACATTATAGATTTATCTAATTTTCTTATATCTATATATCTATCTATATAAGTCTCTCTTAAAAGTAGGGATGCAACGGTACAGTGAGCCCATGGTTCAGTATGTATCATGGTATCATCTTTTATATTTAAGAATAGAAGAAAAACACTTTAACTCATCTTGGCAAAAAAAACTTTCCATTTTCTCCCTGTGATATTTTGAGTTCAGGAATTACTTGCTGCTGAAATGTGTGCGGGAAGGGACATCGTAACGCGGCTCAATTTATTTTCTATCAGGTGACGAAATCCTGAGTCAATAACCAGCAAATACTGCTACCAAACTGCTTTCGTTATTTCTTTGTTTTTCTGAATTGTTGGAAGGCAGCGGTGAGATTGTGTTTTCACTATTGAGTGTTCTCCACTCAAGTGAAAAAATATTCTTTTCGTTTCTTTTAGTATATGGTATGTAATCAAACCGAATGGTTTGATTACATACCATATACCGTTACATCCCTACTTAGCTTTATATAACCGACTATATGTTTAACAGAGTTTTGTCATTTCATCTTTTGTATAAAGAGTGTAGGAAGTAAAGTTAGCCTAAAATGGGTCTCCTCTGAGTGGCGGGGGTGGAAGCTCTGGGTCACAGGCACCAAACACTAGTGACATCACATTGTTTTCTCTTCATTATGGATGTGTGTACTATGAGGCACAAAATATTTACGTCCTTCCTGTCCCTGCCTGTAATTACCTTCAGCAGAGGAGCCTGATAGTTAGACCACAGCATATGACTCGCGGCTTGGTAAACAGCCTTCTTTCTTGGAGATGCAGTGTGGAGAAGACCAGTCAGTTGGGCCGTGCTTTCACTTCACTGTGAGGACAGTGGACGGCGTTTGATAACAGTCTTCAATGTGTCATGTTCATGTCACTTAGCATTTGTTCTTGGTTTTAGTTTTCCCACGTGAATATGTAACCATGCCATCTTTATACACTTTACTTGTTACCCTACCTTTTTTGCCATATAGACTCATTTTAAATCTATTAAAAGGCATACAGTAGGCATTTCAGCCATGTTTCAATAAATTGTTCTGGCGTAATAAACAGACTTTTAGTTAAATGTCTCATCTTGTTGATTATCTTACACATAGGACCATAGGACTAAATATTGTCACAGAAGATTCTTCAGCCACTGTTTCACCACCTGTGTCATTGTAAAGAAAAGCACAAAGATAATTTGTGGTCCAGCCACAAATTAAGTTTATTGTAGCATGAAAGGTGTTTGGTTTGACTGAGAGATGTCTGTCCACACAGCCAGAATGATTGATGGTCCAAAATTATTATGGGGACCACAAATTATGTTCTTCTCTACTGGGAAAGATGAATGTACTGTACAGTATAGTAGAAGTTAACTTGTGGTGAGGCATCTCCACACTTTTGAAGATAATTCTAGACAATTTGACCAATTGGACCTTATTTTTCTTATTACTTGTGCTAAAGGGTTGCCTTTAGCAATTTAAAGTTTTTGTTGATTCTGAGATCTGTTTTTTTCCATTATATTTTATCAAGTCTCAACAGCAGTGATTCAGAACTCTAAACTGAATTATTCAATTTGGCTTTAGTCTGAAATGACAGCCACAGTTATGATCCAGGTCAAATTGATGAGAATAATCCTTTAAAGGTCTAGTGTGTAATATCTCTGAGGATCTAGTGACCGAAATGCAATATAAGCTCCATAACTATGTTTTCAGTGGTGAATAAAGAACTTGTATAATAAACCATTATATTTTCATTACCTTTGAATCAGCCATTTCTATCTACATAACCGCGAGCACCCCCTCTATGGACATCGCCCTGTTGCGTCGTCATCTTTCTACAGTAGCACAAAGTGAACAAACGGCTCTACAGAGCGCGTTTCGTCACTACCTTGAAATTGTACTCTCTGCTGTCTCAGACGACAGCATCTTTTATCCTACGTCGGCCACAGTAGCTTCTCCTTCGTGTTTGCAAAGGGAGGGGTAGGCCGTGAGTGACTGGCTGTTTGCCATTCGCAACCCTCACTACTAGATGTTACTAGAAATTAGACACTGGACCTTTAAAAAGCAGACTGTCACTGTTAGTTGTCGTCAGTGTTGCTACCAAACATGTTGAATTTTTTTTCACAAGGTCAGGTGGTGGGGGAAAAAAAGCATAAATCCACCTTCACTGTCCAGACACAAGTGTCATAACTAGATATCAGATATGTATTTGACCACATACTGAATGAACATGGTTTCAAACGTATCTGATTTTCAGTAGCTTTTGAAGGTTCAGACTGCAAGAAATAAATTACAGGCCAGAAATAGGATTTGAGACACTGAACAAAACTTTTTGTTGTTGACAGCCCCATACTGTATACCTGCTGAAACTGAGAATGATATATGACCCTCACAGCTGTTCCAAGTCTACTATTAGTGGTGAATGTTAATTGGTGGGTGTGCAGGGCCTGCTTTAGCACATTACTGTGTTTGGGAGACGGGACTACAACAAGCAAGGCTACATGCGATTACAGAGGCTAGTGACTGCAATAGCTTGAATAGCAAAAATTACACAGATGTTTTTTTTCATTCCTTGAAAAAATATGGGTATTGAAAGATTTAATACTTAAAATTCCATCACTTTGGGTTTATATACCTCCTCTTGGGATTAGCATATGAAATCATCTGGAGAACATAGGTTTGACATAGTTACTGTATTTCACAAACAGAGCGAGCGTACCCAGTGTTTGTACACTTGTGCAATATAGTCCTGATAAGAAACTTCCTCTTTTGGGGACAGTTTGGCGTCATTACTGTAGACATACTGGATAAACATGGACACAAAAGAACCACATATTTCTTGAGTTATGCACTACTGCTGCTCACACAAAACGACTTGCCAAAGAAAAGCATAAAGCGTATAAATAACCGTAAACACCATTGAATGTGTATGCACATTTTATTAAAGTTAATAAACATACATTTTAAAATGATTACGATTTATAAAAAAATCGATTAATCTATAATGAATCTTATTTACATAAACTGTTAAACTGAAGTAACCGTCGTCACACGGGAATGAGCTTTTTTGTTCCATTGTGGTGAGTCACTCAAAGTCACTCTTCACTTAGTAAATAAAACAACCATTTGGGTTCGTTGTTGTGTTTTTACTGGAGTGGGGTATCACTCTTATGAAACATACAGTATTGGTTTAGTTCTGTCGAGTTAAGTATATCTAAAATGCTAAAGTACTAATGCTAAAGAATTTCAGGTGCACGTGTACAGGAAATGTTGAATCGCGTAGTTGTAGTTGTTGAAGGGTTTTTTGTTATTGTTTGTGTAATGCTATGGATTTATGCTTTATTTAGACTGCAAACTGCTCTAAAGGGAACACTGAAGTTGTATGTGTCAGGTTCATATTTAGGGATAAAACCTACACAATAGTTTTAGCTCCGTGAACACCTGATGGTATCTAATCAGTGCTGACTTTTCATTCATTCATTCATTCATTCATTCATTTATTCATCATCAAACAGAAGGGTTTTACACATTTCTGCTTTAGTCACATTGTTCCAGTTTCTATGGAGTACATCGCCTCATTTAAATATACTGAATGACAGATGCTCCAAGGCAACACAAATAACATTGGAATGGATAATAAATTCTACATGTATGTACCAAATGTACCGTAACAGTGCAGGTGTACATACAGTATGTTTCAGATTGTCCACGGGTATTAGTAGCTGTTGGGGAAAAAAAGCCATACTATCCTTCTCCTGTCACATCCCTCATACAATACTGTATGTATGCCTAAATATTCTATAGTGCATAGGCAGGCCTTGTTTGGTCTATTAGTTGTGTGAATCTGGAGTTAAAGGGTCATTTTGGAGACACTCGCTCACAGAAAACGTTATTTACAAATCCCTGTCCCTCCCTGTGGGCAACACTATTGTCTGCCATGTGACATCATGTCCAGGCGCTCACTGGGTGACTCACTTGAGTTATTGCGCTGGTAAACTGTGAAGAAAATACAACACGTGATTACCTACTGGAAGGGTCTAAATTAACCAAACTATGTTTTCCATGCTCACTATAGTCTGGTGTAATGGTCCTAGGCCTCACCGTCATAGAAACAAATGAGTTGGACTTGAACTCTGCAAGGGGATTTTTCCAAATGTTGATTTATTGACTGTTTCTGGGAGTGCTTCATTGACAACCATTTTCGCTTTTGCTAATGACCGTCATGGTGTTTAAATCCATAACTTCATAAACTATGTTCTTTGCACCTTCGTGATTCCATCTTGTGTGTTAGAAACACACTGCCTTCTAATGCACCTCTGTCCTTTTGTCATTTCACATGCAGTCTTTCATCTCTCGTGAATTCTCTCTCGTCCACATAATCACTTGTTGCTGTAATTATTACACACATGACTACATGCATGCTGAGCTTCAGTTTGAGAAAGATGGAACTGAATTAAAGGTACAGTACGCTGGCCCCCCAGGACTCCCAAACCTTGGCCACAACTCCCTGTTCATGTCTGCAACACAACTGTCCACATAAAGTGTAGAGCGGTAGAGAACAGTGCTGGGGGGGAAGGATAGTCTAGGTGTTGGACTCCCAGCCGAAAGGTCGTGGGTTCGAACCCCAGAGTTGGCCTACCTGTAAACATCCTTGAGCAAGATGCCTAACCCCTACCTGCTCCATGTAATTGTAATCCGCTTTGGATAAAAGCGTCTGCTAAAATGACCTAATTGTAATTGGTCAAATGACGGCTGTAGGGGAGGAAGGCGAGCCACTCAGCACTCAGGTCCCATCGTGCATGTACTGAGTTTTCAAACTAGAACAACAAGATTTTTTTTACGCTGGTTTCCACCACAAGGGGAATTATGACACAAATTGAGGAGTGTCCCTTTAATGTGAACCCTGTGAATTGTTGTGAGTCTCTGAAAACTTTAAACTTTACAACTTTTACACTTTAAAATCGTGTTTGTGAATTTTTGTGAATGGTATCTTTTTTTTCAGTCCTACACCGTTTCACATTTAGATCTGGAGGGAAGACAGTACAGGCAACAACAATAAGTGGCCTGTCTCAAGTAAAACCAGTTTTGTAGACCAGTTTAGCTCATTACCCTTCCAGGCAGCGCTACCGCTAGCCCTTCTGCCTGTACGCTGGAACCCTACCATGTGTGTTCAGAGGATCAGACACTTGATGATGAGACACAGCCCCAGGAACATGATCACACACACACAGGAGAAGTGGAGGGACAAGATTATCAGGACGTCTCCCAGGAGGCCGTGGTGGTCCCTGGGGCGGAGCGGAGGGAGAGCCAGGGGCATCTCACAGTAGACCCCCGTCCAGCCCTGGTAGCACTGGCATGTGAACTTGTGCTTCATGTCCAGGATGTCGTGGTTGTTGAGGTGCCCGCTCACGTGGAACCTGGGCCCCCCGGGGGAGCTAGGGCCCCTGGAGGGGGTGGGGTAGTGGTGGATGTGGAAGAAACGCGGGTTGAGGTGGAGGTAGGCGCCGGAGTCCAGGCTCTTGCGGACGCACTTGCCGTTCTTCTTGCAAAGGGCTTTGCTGCAGAGCTTGGCTGCCGAGGTGACGTTGACCACATAATGGCCCAGCGGCCCGTCGATGTACTTCTTCACGGTCAGGCAGTTTTTCTGAATCAACGACAAGGGAATCAAACAGTGGTCGTCTCAAAGGCACGTTCAGTGTTGCCGATATCTCTGGTGGATTATTATATTTTGTCCTATGAATCTATGAATGCCTTTTTCATTAGCATTTTATAATCTGGTGTCTAGGTGCAACATTCCCAGCAGTGAATTGTTTTGCAGTTGAGTGTCCTCCTTAACAGCGGCAGTTGGTCTGCGCTAATATAAGCACTTGTAACTTGTTACCTTGTAACAAATATGAAGTGTTGCAAATATCACACTGATACTATTGGTTCCGATACTGCTACTGAAGCTATTAATTTTTTACAATTAGTCATGTTTACTAATGCCCAAAAGGCACTAACACATCCAAGCCACAATGTGTTTTCAAGAATGAAATAAAAAATTATTATTTAAATCATTTCATAAATCATCAACACTGTATATTGGAAATAAAAAATGGTTTTTGCTTACAAAAGACTGTTATAGCTACAGTGTGTAGCAAGTACAATTTACAATTTGGCATTTAGCAGACGCTTTTATCCAAAGTGACTTACAATTACATGATGCTATTACAAAGTACATTGAGCAGGTAGGGGTTAAGCATTTTGCTCAAGGATGCTTACAGGTAGGCCAGCTCTGGGGCTTGAACCCATGACCTTCTGGCTGGGAATCCAACACCCAGACCACTAGACTATCCTGCCCCCCAAATATAAATGTTTACAATGATTTATAGCGGTGCTAGCTGTAAACAGGATGGGAAGGAAGCCATAATCACCATGTGGTGTTTCTCCTCAGAACTCCCATCCACCACAGTCTATAAATTGGGTCTTCCTTGATATTTATCATTTCAACAGTTGATCGAAAACTGTATTACTACACTGGAAAACAGTTATAGTAGGAGGAGGGATAATTCTAACATTGCTTGATATCTTTCACAGTCAGCTAATCAGTCAGAATGTACAGTATTGTGTTTTAATTCCTGTTTGGAAGTAATGTGTTATTTATTGCTATCTATGGTGAGTGACAGTTATTGTTTATTTAGGGTGTGAAGCTATAAATTATGATAAAATATTTTTCTATGAGCATCCAATAAAAGCTCCCCTTTCTGCTCTGCTCTAACTACTGTACCCACTAGGTGTTTCTATTACTTCAAGGGCATGTGAAAAACCCCAAGTGGTTGGTTCTGTTGGCATGCCATACTGACACCTCAGCAAATACGTTCTAAGTCAGCGACAAGGTTTCATTCTGTCTTGGATCCATTAGGTCACATTTCACCTGAGAGTGAGAGTACTCAGAGGAGCCCCACAGGATGACCCCTGACGCTCCCAAGGCCGCACTCTCACCGATGGTGTGGACGAGGTCTTTCTGAGGGAAGGAACGGCCACACAGAATAAATTCAAACACCTGGAGATGGAAGTGTCTATGTATCTTTTTACATGTCAGACTGCTACTGACCAATCTGGGACGCTTCGGAGTAGAGATGGGCGATACCACTGATTTATTTTTTTTCAATCCTACACAAAGTAATACTAAGGCCAGTATCCCAATACCCATACAGTACCGATAAGAAGTCTTCTTGTGTATACAAAAATAAATACATTAATATTTCTCATTTTGAATGAAAATTGGTCTGCATCAATATGTTTGGAATTCATATTAAATAAACTAATAAAGATAAGACTATATTTTGTTGAAATAGCTATAAATAATTCTTTGCATTCTTTCTGCCATTGTGTTACTGACTGACTGGCAGCATCTTTTTATCTGCGTGCCTTACTGCCTTTCTATAAACTATGGGGAGCGGAGCGAGAAGGCGGACAATAAAGTAGTTCTTATCCTAAACAACAATTAAAAATAAATACATGAAGTTATATACTGTATATTTTATGTGTTTTTATGATTTTTTATTTTTTTTCTGAGGATTGATTCTCAAAACGAAACCATTAGGATCATAAGTATCGATACTTCGGTATCGATCCGCCCATCCCTATTTTAGAGATGATACACTTTCTGGATGTAAATGTGGGGCTGCAGGTTCTGCGGTAACAACTCACCTCTGAAAGGACCACAAAGGTGTAAGCATAGAAGGGTCTCGAGTAGACAAACACAGGTAACGCGTAGTCTGCACGGGCAATAGACGCGATCCTCGTGGCTTCCTTGACACGATAGTGCACAAACTTCACTGTGTTGGCAGAAGATTTTAGCTCATGGTCTAAGTAGATGGACGGGTAGAGGGCGGTGCTCTCCTTCCAAAGCCACATCAGGTGGTCATTGCGGATGTGCTCCACATTGGGGCACTCACCGGTGTAGCGGTGTGGGTGCTGCTTGTAGCCGTAGTTGTAGCAGTCTGGGAACAGGTAAAACCCCCAGAGACCATCTGGCCTACGTCCTTCCGCCAAAGCCAGGGTGGAGTTCATAAAGGCCAGTCCGGCTCTCTCAAAGCTCTCCTTTGCTTCTTTCTCCACCTTGCTCTCTGGCCAGCTCGGATGAAGCTTTCGGATGTACTCCTTTGACTTGTTGCGGTAGATGTCTTTGGAGCCCCAGTTACGCACCCACTGTGGCCTCCAGTTCTCCCAGTCGATGACGCCAAGGCCGCGGAAGTCTTTGTGGGGGATGACCTTGTCGATGTCAGCCCGGGCCTTGCTTAGGTGCTTGGGGAGACTCTGGTTCTGTGGCAGCCCACCATTGATGGGCACCCCGGAGCTTGAGTAGTAGGGGTAGTGGCCGAGGTGGCTGTGGTAGAATATTGTGACGTTCGGTCCGCTGAGGGTTTCGTTGAGATTTGCCACAATGTCAAAAACACTGAGGTCCAGGTCTACCTTGAATCGCAGGCGGCAGGACTCGGTGGGAGCATTCCAGATGATGACGAAGGGTCGATGGGGAATCAGAGGAGCCTGGGTCTGCTTCATCTGCTCACCTTGAACGCCCACCCTCACTCCTGCAGCAACCCACAACAGGAGCACTACGAGACGGGTCCCAATGTGCGCCATGGCCCCCGGTTCCTCATGGATCAATTGGTTGTCCTACACCACAGAAAGTAAACACATTTGTTTTGCTTCAGTGAGCAGAGATAATTGACCCAGAGAAAGAAATATGTGAATCATGATTAGAGAAATTAACTGCTCTAGATTCCACAAAATATAACAAGGGGCCTCATTCACGAATCGTATAAACAAATGTCGTCTTAAATGTTTATTAAAATATTGACCAGCAAGGCTTCATTCATATTTTTTGTGGTGATTAATCCAGCATGAATATATATATATATATATATATATATAAATATATAAACAACAATATGTAAATATATAAACATGTTGGATACAGATCACGACCCATACATTGAAAGCCACTGGTCTATGAGGTTGAATCCATGGAATGCCATGGAAGAGTTCCCATCATCCTCTTTAATCCTTAACAAAAGCAGGGGCGACTGAAATCTGCATTTCATGTAGTCATCAGTTATATCTTCACTAAAGCAGAGAGATTATATATCAATGCCATAACTATCTATTCTCTCTGTTGTCTATCTGCACCGTTCCTTTAGTCACATTTTACTGGGGTGTGCCTTTATTCTTTGTCGTCATTCTGTGAATGAATAGAAACACATTTATGACACCAAACTAAATAATGAAATGAATACCATGCCTGTATAGCAAATTGGTGTTAGATTTCCAAAACAGAAGACCTGGAATTCAAGTGTAGCATTTTAGCATGATGTCTTTCATAAAGTAGGTTAAATAATATCTTATTATACAGAAAATATTTTATTACCAGATAAATGTATAAGCGAACCAGTACCAAGGTGACAGAGATGGAAAAGGAGATCAACCGACTGAAACCATTCCCAATTCTACTCTTGTAATTGTAATTGTTTCTCTGCTATCCTTTGCCTTGCATGTGGAGAAATAGATGAAGAGAGATACTGAGGATAAATGTACAGTCAATCGATCAGGCGATGCCTCTTTGACACCAGCAAACACCCAGACACACACACACACACACACACATGCACAAACATGCATAGTATGAAATGTGTGTGTTGAGGAAAGTCTCATTGCTGTAGAAGATGGCTAGCTTCACCTTAAAATCACACCGTTCTAGGCTGTGAGCCTTTCAGTTTCACAACCTCCCCACTTCATGGTTTTTAATGGCCATCCAGACCCAAGACAAACAGTGTGTGGTGAAGTCTCCCAGGCTCTCCTCCAACCATAGCCAGCCTCGGTGCCTCTGAAAACACCACTAGCCATGACCACAGAAACAGACCCCCTCCCCCTCCAAAAAACAATGTGTGAATCCAACCTGACACAAGAGTCTCCATTTGATGTTGGGTTTTGACTTGAAAAGACAGCTAAATAGCAAAAAGCGGGCCCCCAGGTTGTCAGCCCGCTTGATTGAATCCAGATGGGGAAAAAGTACATGAAATACTTGAAATGTTGTTGGCGGCTAAGCTAACCCTTGAGGTAATTTCATCAGTCATCCTGTTGTCCATGTATGGCTGTATGTGTTAGGATGTACTATGGTACTCTTTTAGAGCAATGGCTCTCAGGTTTTGAACCTTGATTTCATTTCACAACCTCCTTAAAAGCATCTTATGACCCCCTCTGACCGTCCCAACCCCCCCGGCTTGAGAACCATGGTGTTGGAGGTGCTGTGTTGGGTTACTACTGCCTTATTCTATACCACATGATTAATAATTAATATTATTTAATTAATAATGTCTCCCTGGGACTGATGTTTCACCAGGAAAAACTGACTGAAACAGTATTTCAAGCAACGAGAGAAATAAGGAACTGTGCTTATAATTTGTGGTGAGAATGCGTTTCTCTCTTACATACTATCTTGACAGTAATGTTTTACTCAGGCGGTCATACAGAACAGGTCTGTACTCTGTACGGGTCTGCAAACCTATAGGAGTGGCTGCTCATATTACACTTGTTGGATTCATGAGCAGGGCATATAATTTGGAAAATATCAAGCTAACATTGGATTGGCAGTAAACGACCTAGGCATAAGTGCCATGTCTACAACCAGGCTTAGGCAAAGCATGATTATCATTATTTAATCATTGTGATCATTGAAAAGTGCTTAGCACTCAGACAGATTGCATCGTTACTCTGTGTGTGCGATTGCATGTGTGAGAATGAGTATGTGTGTGTGTTTGCCTGTGTGTGTGTGTGTGGGGGGCATAGTTGCATCTATGCTGAAATATTTGCATGCTAGTTTGCCAACATGCTCGGGGAAGAGCTGGAATGGCGTGAGGCTGAACGCTGAGAAGAGGCATCTTGAAGTCAGCGAGGCAGCGATGCCTGACCTCAGAAAGTGTGAGTCAGTCCAGCCCCTGAGCCGCCAGTTTAGTCAGCATGTAGAGCCTCTGTGACCTCGCCACACGCATGCTTGTGTTGAGTTTAACAACATGCGGTACCTATAAAAGCCTGTCTGTATGCATTTAGACTGTGCTCTACGTACAGTAGGGCCTACAGTCTGTCTCCGTCCAGCCATGTGGATGTTTGTCTTTCACACAGGCTTCCCTGGGGTCAGTTTGGAGTACAAAGGTAGAATCCCATAATCGCAGGATGCAAGGTACATTAATCTAACATCTATAAATAAACACTGTAAAAATATTGCGTGCACAAGATAAAGGCAGGCACAAAACACAGATCTGATGGGGGGGGGGGACAAAATGTAAATTGTATTCAAAGCCAATAAGCTGCAATATGATGTGTGTTGTAGAACATGGGATATAGATCTAGTCTCTCCATCTTACACGCACATACAGTACGTAGCCTAGGTATGGACAGACAAACACAAAAGCCACTTCAATTTTAAGATGTAGAAATTTGATTGTGTTGACAATATATTCTCTCTCTCTCTCTGTCTCT
>JAODLI010000308.1:0-12129 GCA_027575585.1 Percopsis omiscomaycus | reverse complement strand
GCTGGGCAAAAGGGAATATGACATACAGTAGAGTTGAATAACTTGTCCTATTGAAAAAAAATAAAAAAACGTATTTAATATAGGAAATATATATATATATATAAACTTTAGCACACACATTTAACACATTTGGAGCGATAACCAGCAACTATGAGATAAAGATACATAAAAGATAGATGCGTAAAAATGTCTTAAAAAAGGCCGTGACAACAGGGTAATACTTAGAGGTCATCGCAGATTTAGATTTAGTGCATGATATTTCTGGAGTGTGCTGTGCTGCTTTTACAATCCAGTCAAGACTAGCTAAACAGAGGCCAGGCAGCTTTTTCTGTAGGGCAACAAGTGCTGTGTTTGTGTGTATGTGTGGTGTGTGCGTGTGTATGTCTACGAGGCCTCTGTGTTCCCATCAGACAGTATTAGTGAAAGTGAAAACACTGCCCAGATATTGCCCAGATATTCCCAAAGCTTTTGTCTGACGAGGTTATTTGTGATAAAGAGCCCCTCTATGCACTCCAGACTGAAATTATGCGTAGGAATAAAAAGTAGGTTGTTGAAAATGGCACATTTCTTTTTTTGTCTTTAGGCATAAGCATATATCTGCTGTAATATTGTCTATATTTTCTACCTTTACCATACCTTTGTGTGCAGTTGTGTTTTAAAACACAAACAGTAAGCAGGTGGGGAGAATTTAGCGCCATTATGATGGAATCAAGGAGTGTACCTTTAAGAAAACCCGCTCAAGGTATTTTCAACTGGTGCTCCGTGCGGAAACTGTAGTCAGGACAGCCCCTTGGGTGTCAGACTAAAAGCAGGGTTGACTGCTCAGCTAATGCAACTGTTGCTCTACGGCCCTCATAAAATGGGTTTTATATGTCACAGCCACCTGCTGTAGGGTCTTTAAAATGTCATTTAAAAGTCTGTGAACATACGTGTGAGAATTTACACTATACAGTGAATAATTATGAGCGGGCATAGCGTGTGCGTGTCTGGGCGTGTGCGTGTCTGTTTGTGTGTGTGTGTGTGTGTGCGCGCGTGCGTGCGTGTGTTTTACAGGATGATGTCTCAGTTAAGTGCGTTTAAGGTAAAGAACATTTAAAGGGCACTCACAAAACACACACACACACCTTTTTCTTAAAAGGTATGGCCACATTTACAGGTTTCCCCGCACACAAACTGAAAGACTCGAAGACAGGATACAAGAAACAAATGCAAACATTCAACCGCATGCCCACACACACTGTCCAAAATAACACACACACACACACACACACACACACACACACACACCGAGCACTTACCTTGGCTCGGCTGGACTTCCTTGACAACAGCTAGTTGGTCGTTGACGAGCATGGGCGAGCTGAAGTTCCGCTTGAAAGCCCCAGACTAATGGAGGAGACGCGAAACTATCATGATTTACTGTTTCCATTACTTCCTGTTTATGGACTGTGCCGGTAGGAAAACCCTCTCTAGAGTGACTATAGGACAGTATAATGAGGTTTATTTCGATACTAATGGGCATAAATAGCGAAAGGGGCTCCTTTCACCAAGTCAATAAATGAACCTTGAAACAATTACTGTTGTCTTTCTTTGCTGCTTCTTGTGAGCCATTAGATCATTCTGGATGCACTGCAAATGACGGAATGGATATAAACAACATCAGGTTCTTAGGGCATATAATCAGCTACACTAAAGTTGTGTTAATGATTTTTGAGCCCTGTCTCTAGTTTTCTATTAATAGTTTATGATTTCAGTTTTCAGCTAAATGAACAGTAGAGGAAGGTGAAAGTCATGCTGCTGGGCACAAATTAGGATGTATGATAGCACAAACCATAGTTGTTAGCTACTCATTATTAGGATGGTACTACTGTAGGTAAATAGTCATAAAACACTATGTCGAGGCAATACTCCAATACCTTTGCAAAGCCCTCAATTCAACTTATCTCCCTTACTTCAAAATAAGTTCAGACGCGTACTGAATGAAAATATGTCTTTGACACACCCGGCATTGACAGTCCTTTTGACAGTCCCCTTTCTAGAGCATCTCTCTGTGTCTCTCTCTCTCTCTCTCTCTTTCTATGTGATCTTCCATAGAAAGAGATCTTCCATCAATCAACCCTAAACATTTTTGAATCCGCTACTCTTAAATGTGCTGCCTTAGCTTGTCGTTCACTGCATGCTAATCCCCACCACTTAGCATGCACCAGTGCAGTGCAGTGGGCCGGATCAGGCCTGGTTTCAAATGAACATGTACTCATTTATGAAATGAGAAAAGGCTGTCCACTGATTAATGACGATGTTTTCAGCCACATCAGCGCTATCTCTTGGTGCACACTGGACAGGCTGCCCTTTACCGTATGTCTCTGGGCGCTGTTAGCATTTTTTATTTTAATTGCACGCAATGCTAGAACCTCAGGAAATACTGACTCAGCGCTGAGGTCATCAGTGGCAGTGTGTGTGGATGGGTTTGCGAATGAACACCAGAATAATCTAAAACGCACCTTCCCGTGACACGGCTGCTGGGATAGTTCGGACGTACACCACAGATGAGCCCCCATCTTGCAGGTTTTACAGCGGAGAGCTTGTTTGGAGTTACCTGCGGTGAGAAGGCGAAAGAGTCTGGAGAATCAGTGTAAGACAGGAAAGCGTGATAAAGATATCACAGTAGGCAAGAGATCTTTAGCAGGCAGGAAGGGCTAATAAACAGCAGTGGCTCAGACTGTGGATCATATTAGCAGGTTTCGCTTCACTCAGGTGGCGTTTAATCAAGTGCTTTTCCCAGATTCATTGTTCTGGCACCGCAGACGCTAGCTAACACTAGTAGCTTAATCATCAAATCTCTTTCTGAAGACACCCAGAGGCTGACAACCACCTGGAGGTATTTCAATTATAAACAACTTGCCTTGGAATGCTATCTCCGATATCTGGGATTATATCTGGGATTATATCTAGTAAATTGTGATAAAGCACAGCAGCACTACACAACCAACTAACTTTGTTGTCGTTCAGAATTAACCAGTTTAACAAGGTAGATATCATATGGACTGGAAAGAAAAAGAATGAATACAGCTTGAATACACATGCAGAATAGATATGCTGAATAAAGTGCTGGAGTACCAACAGAAGAGCAGCATGTAATCAGTCATACTGACAGGAAGTAGATTTAGCTGAGAGGAAGCGGATAACGTGGGCCTATTGGGTGACCTCCATGCAAATAGCACATTAATGCAAGGACAAATACGCTATCACACCTGGATGACGGCGTATTCTGCTATTCAGTTTTTATATGCAAATTGTACAGCAGCTACTGAATATGAACCTAAAGCTGCATAGGATAACATTTTAATGTTATACTATGAATTTTGAACATTTAAATTGGCCCCAGTGAACACTGAGACCCCTTTAGATTGTAGTAGTGCCGGTTTACCAAGTTAACTTATGCCGCTTTAATTTCACCGGTCTAAAAATCATTTATATTTTCTGTTGCCTAGTGCTCTGATGTCTTGTCACTACATGTTTACTGTTTTCAAGCATCGTAGGTGGCACACGCGCTAGATGAAAGGAGGCCAAGAGATTAGCCGAGTCACTTTTGCAGGAGCTCCAATCCCCATTGGCCCAGGATCAAATACCAGCATTAAGGTCTGGCTTTGTTCTTTCCAGCTGTCTGAATAATACCGTTGACTTTAGATCAGTGGTTCTCAACTGGTCTAACCTCAGGACCCACATTTGTCCTTGGTCATTAAGTCATGACCCAAAATGCATTTCATTTCTGAACTAATATAACTTAATTCACAAAACAATTTGTGCAGTAATCCACAATGTCTATATGCACTGTTCGAAACAACTACGCACCTTTCAAAATAAAAGCGCAAGCAAAAATGTTGAACTTTTTGACGGTGCCTAAGCACCCACACCTCACAAGCTCATGACCCACTTTTGGGTCGGGACCCACCAGTTGAGAAACACAAAAAAATACATTTTCTTTTCACCCTCTAGGTGGGGTCCAGGGTCAGTCTATCTTGAAGCAGCACCTCTGGAACAGGTAGGGGTTAGCTACATCTAAAGAATCCTGAATAGAACTCTATGGGAGAAGTCCCTAACACCAAAGATGGCGGTTGTATGCACATATCCCGCCCCTCCCCACAAAGAGCCAATCATCTGCTTTATATCGGCCAAACCGGTAAACCTATTAAGCCAATCGTGTTGCACGGACCTTGTGCATGCGTAGTAAAAGTATGTAGGAAAAAAGCCTTTTAAACCTTATTTTGGGGCAAACTTTTAAAGTGTTTTTTTATTTTTAAATCAGATTTGACTGTTGATTCTATACATGCAATTTTTATGTCCCCGGTGACCATGTGCAGTTATGTCTCTCTCCCCATTCATTTAGATAGGGGCCCGGTCTTGTAAGCCCGAAATAACTGCCCCCAGCCGTGGCCACCAAGTGGCCAGTCTCTATAGTGTCTCTGGATTCAACCCCTTCCTTACCGACTATCATGTGCTTGCAGTGCTGGCAGTTGGTGGGCTTGCGAAACACGTGCTCCTGGAAGTAGTGGTTGACGGGCGGCCGGGGCGGCTTGGCGTGCAGCGAGGGGGAGGGGCTGAGCGAGGGCGAGCGGGAGCAGACGGAGGGGTTGGGGCTGAGCGACGGGGACACGGACGGCGAGCGCTCGCCGGCGAAGGGCGAGTCGGAGTCGCGCATCGGCGGCGGGGAGGGAGGCGGAGGGTCCGTGATGAAGTCGGGCGGCGGGCGGGCGTCGCTGTACGAGCGCTGGAAGAAGTTCTCCACGCTCTTGCTGCGCATCATGGTCTTGAACGACAGCGTGCGCTTCAGCCTCTGAAGCTGACACACACACACACACACACACACACACACACACACACACACAAAGACAAGAGGGAAGAGCATGACATATACCCTTCAAAAAATACAAAACATACATTAAATATACATTATCCGCAATAGACATAATACGGCATTTGGGATCGGCTCTCAATACATAGCAACATAGCAGCATTCAAACACCACGACATATTAATAGATAATAATAGATTAGGGTGTGGAAGTATAATATCATCTCCCAAGAAAACAACAAAATAAACAACACTGAGGAGTACTGCCTTGATTTGTGGGCGTCACTTTTAACGTCGCGTGTGTATTACGGACCAGAAAAGATGTAGTGTCTCTCCCGCTGCTCACTACAGCCGCCTTGCACTGATTGGCTAGATAAACGTTGACATCCACCTCTGAATGTAAAAAACAGATGGATGACGCTGGTTTCTCTGTGGTGTGGGTTATTTGTTACGCTGACATGCGTCGACGCGGGGGGGGAGGTTTCAGGGAAGGGCGTGGCCCCGTCGCTGGGGAGTAATACAAGAGCGTAGACAAGGCAGACTGACAGATAATCAGTACGCCAAGCTACACTCCCCTGTGCAGTTTGCTGCTCTGTCTGTCTGCCTTGTCTGTGCTCTTTGAGCTCAGCGAGAAACATAATCACTATTACTGAGACCTGCTGTTTACACCTCTGGGTCTCCAGGAATAAGAAATGAAAACAGTTTGTCTGCAGGTCTGTGTGCGTAAGAGAGAGCACGGTGGAGAGTGTGTGTTGTGTGGGTTTGAAAGACTGACGCATATGGCGACTTCACAAGAGAGACATAAAAGAAAGTAGCTATTGGATGGGCTGTTTGTGTACAATAGTATGAATACTGTGTACAGTGTCTGATTCTTATCAGATAATGTTCAACCAAAAGCTTTTAGATTAAGGGGACCCTGAATAAACACTAAATTAGATAGGCCTACTTGGTCCATTTATTTATTCAAGAATATTATGTGTAACGCTGTAGGCTACTAATGTAATAGATGTTTTTTGTACAGGCCAGTGTGCAAAAAACGAATCAGCAACTTATAGTTACTTGTTTTAAACAAATGTAGTAACATCATTTTTCCCATAATTCATTGTTTTGCATCAAGGTGACTTAAAGGAGAACTCAAATTTGTCCTGGACCTCATTTTCCCATCTCTCCCAACTGTTGACATTTGATTATGTATAAAAAAAATAAAAGATACAAATCTAACCGGTTTACTATTTCATGTTTCATATTAAAAAATGGTCCAGATTCAGATTGTAAATTCAGTAAAAATTCAGTTGTTTCCGGGTCATTCTAGTCCAATCCAATATGGCAAACAAACAAACTGTAATTTAACAGCGTGGAGTTAAGAAAGATTAACTTTGGGGCCTTGGTGTAATTGGTCTGTTTAGGTATGCCAGTGCACCATCCTTGACAATGTATTGGTTGCTTCACTATAGTTCTGTCCATACTAGTGCACTTGTATAACAAAGCTGAAAGCAACATGAGGTACATTATTGCTTCCCCCGTCTGACACCTTTGTGATAAGGCTCCATTCAGTATGAACCATACTAGCCAGCCTCATAATGCCAGCGCTAGCTACTAGCCTAGCTTTCACATTCTGTAGCGGAGCAGCTAACTTGCTGACGGCGTGGATATGACAGGAGGCTCTGAAGTAGCCTACCAACTTGAGCTACGTGCTTCCACAGTTTACATAGCTAGCTATATAGAAGTTAAATGTAAGCTCTGCACGTAAATGCCCTTTCTTATAGTAGCCTCTTGTCATATCCACATCGTATTCATCTGGGGGTTTCTCACCACCTAGCTCAGGAACACAGTCTAGCCTTGGCGGTTGAGTATAGGAGATGATCACATTTAATAACCTATCTGACAAGTTAACCTTTATGTGCTTTCAGGCACATAAAGAAAAAAATGACCTGCATCACACACACATAACACTCCCTGAAGGCTGTCACTGTTCAGACAGGACAAAGAGAATGGAGAGTATTGTCAGTCTCTCAACAGACCAGGAAGTCTCAACAGATGTTACAGACCAGCATTCATGTGGAGGGAACGATGGCAGTGGCATGGCAGAGAGAGTACCCACCATATCAGCCTACTCAAGAGATGGAAAATAAGGATAAAACATCCTGTTCCGACAAGTCACGTTAGTCCGATATTTTTGTCATTCAGCATGTATGATTTAAAAGTACACAAGAGAGACGTGTTTAGTTGGTCAGTGCCGTCTATTTTTTGGTGCATACAGTAGTTAAAAGACCTGAGCTGTACATTTACTAGTTGCCTTATTCATGCTGTGCCCTATTGTTCCCATTGTGTGCACTGCACTGTTGCAGGCACGTAACCAACTAACTTGTAGAAGACTGCAGACGAGAGGAGAAATCTGGTCCAGAAAACAAGTACATTCTGGACCTGTGGTAACAGCTCTTTAGTGTAAACACACTGTGACTGACACAGTCACAGTGTGTTTAGTGTCCGATTTTGAGTCCAATTTTGAGTGTGCCTTTTTTTCCATTTATTTTGTAACAGTTTATTCCTGCTTTTACCAGAAATATGTATATTGATGGTTGTAATATAGCACTACACAAATCCATACAGCTGTAGACATTAAAATGTCTACATTTACGTCTAAATGTCTACACAAAAGCCCCATCATTGCCATGTCATCGCTTAGTGTGTGTGTGTGTGTGTTTAAATTGGCAGCCTGGGGCCTGGAAAGCTGTTGGGCCACTTCATCTGTGAGCGAAAGGGTGAAGACAGACAGTGAATAGTCGGTGAACACGTGTAAGCGCCATGCCAACACGCAAGGTGAATGCTCGCAGTTATTATTAATGGTAAAACACAATAATGTTTACCGTATCTAGCTTGTTTCACTTGACTTTGAACAGAGGGTCAGGCTGTGACCGGGTTGTAGGACCGTATGTTGGAGGAGCTAGTGTATATTAAATAAACGACACTGTTATGTAGTGAGGTAATTTACCTTGAAAGTTATTAATATTACGTGGTATACGTTTTAGCTTAAGAATAAACTGTACAGTATGTTTTACACATGTCGTAAAATAAAAATGTTATGCAACAGGGTTGGTTCAACAAACTGTTAGCTAATAACAGCATTATCTAGATTAATAGACTAATTTAGCAAACACATTCTTATATTCTGGGTACAATTTTTGGAATATAATAAATATAATAAAAATGATTGAACACTACGTTATTGTAAACCTTTCCCACCACAGGTGCCACAACTGACCCCCCTACCTTCTGAGAATAAGTAGTACGCACATTTTTTGCACTAAATTTTGCAATCTGAATTTGTGCCATTCGAAAATATATAGAACTTGACTTAGTAGAACTTTATTTTGAGAATCTGAATACAAAACATGGTATTTTACACTTTACTTAAAGTATTATAAACCAAATTGTCCAACTATCACCACAGTTGGGAGAGATGAGAAAATTAAGTCCCGTTCAAAACTGGCCAGAATTACCCTTTAATCAAGTTAAAGGAATAGTGTGTTAGTCAATAGTTTACTGGCCAGAAGGGGGCAGAGTTAAGGCGGGTCTCCAACCCTACGGACACAACAATGGAAGTTTTGTGAATGTGCTACAATAAGAAGTGTTCCTTGATTCAATACCTATCTTCTGGTCTCTTTCCTGATTGGTCCGCCACACCTGTCAACCCCTGTTTCTTAAAGACAATAATGTCACCCAGTCCACTGAGCGTTTACACATAAAAGTGTTGGTTCTCCACTCTTACTATCTACTGTGTGAGGGGTGAAAAGAGTTACTGTTAAACTCCTTTTTAATGTGAGCTGAGTGAGGCGTGCTTCTGCTGCAGTGCTGCTGATTGACTTGATCAATACCTAAAGCAAACAATCATATGTATCGTCTCCATCTCAATTGGGTCTGCTTGCTGAGCATGAGTCATTGTGAGAATTTCTGAGCCATGAATGGTACCCCGGGTCTAGCAGAATATTCAGTATTGTATCCAATATCATTATATATAACAATACCTAGCAAGGCTGCAGAGAGACAGTTCTGGTTCCTTTCTCGGACCCATTTACACGTGACACGACAAGACAGAGTAAGCCTAGCCATAGAAGACTAAGAGGGGAGTTTAAACAACGCACACAAACACTCCAGCATGAATAAACGTTGGCATACACGAGTTGTGGGTAGTTACTTGTTAAAGAGATGCTGACAGTAATCAAGATTGGTAGAAAAAAAACTTTTTCTGTTTCTGCGATGATGCATAGATCATTCTGCACTGTGGTGATTGGTTTTTTGCGGCCTTTGAGGATTTCAAGCCCCATCCTCACAAAAACTATAGTACTCTAGTTTTGCATGAATATTTCTTTCTCAAAGTATTGTCATAACCACTATACGGTCTGTAGAGCTGCATTGATAACTTGGCAAAGTCGACCGTCACTTTGCCCCTGCACTCTGTATATTTTATGATGCCAAGTCAAATTTTTTTTACCTTCTTAATTTAGCCCTCACTTTTCCACTGTAATTGCAGAAAGCACTTTACGCATAGCTTTGTCAGTGAGGGAGAAAACAGAGTCATCTATCTTGGCACTCTTTTCCTCAAATATAAACCACCACATCACTTCCTAACAGGATATTTCCCGCCATTGTACTATGTACCTGCATCATTTTGGCTTCAGAGGGGCTTTGAAGACCAATTTCAATACAATAAATGTTATTTATTAGCAACATATGTGCTTTACCGCTTTACATCTCTCCCAGTCTTTAACGAATCAAAAACATTTCTCCTAAATATTTTTCCGAATTTTTTAAACCTTCTAGAGCCATGGACCCCATTTAAGCTTCATTTTCTACCGACCCCAACTGTAAAGCATGTTATTTGAAAAACAACAGCAAAAGATTATCATCACATAAGTGGACATAAAGTACAGCCTGAATGTAAACTTTGATTCTGTGCAGCCAACAAGTGATCAAGCAATCTCTAGCTAGCTATCGCATGCAGGTGCTTCACCGCCTCACCTCCCCGACTCACTTGAGTGGAGCCACAGCTGCCCCCTCCGGCCCCCTCCGGCCCCCACCCAACAGCTCCAAACCTTGGGACTCCTGACACGCATTCGACATGAGAAATAGTAACCCCTAACCACACACACATACACACACACACAGCTTTGTGCTGGCCTAGATAGGCCATCCTGATTTTGCAAGCTCCGCGATTTGTTTCCGCTCCACACATTATTCTGTTTGTGAAAGGGGCGGTGCTAATAGCTGTCGGGTGATTGGACCTTCAGAACAACAAATGTAGAGGCGGAGCTTGCAAAATGGATGGTTTTACCAGGCTACATTTGATTGGAATTTGACATATATTCTCATCCTGGTCAATAGTCAGCATAGCAGGCTGACTTCTCAGCCCTCCATTATAGCCAGGATTCAGCCAGTGATAGTGCACAACCAGAGGTCAACATTCCCAAGTCCCACTCGTAATGTAATAAAACGAATGTAATAATGTTGATTCATTGTATGGCTGACATAGATCCTTTTCAGAGTAGCGAATAGCGAAGTCCCTACTTTCAGGTTGGTGGCAGGCAGCACAAGGCATTTAGCTTCGTCTGGAATGCTGAAAGGGACAAGAATGGGCCAGCCACGCAACAGGGTGCACCTGTGGCCCATACGTTCTTGTTAAGAGAGAGAGAGAGAGAGACAGAGACAGCGAGAGAGAAGAGGAGGAGGAGAAGAGAGAGAGAGAGAGAGAGAGCAGAAGTGTATTCAAAATTATCTTTGTCATTACTTCTCATTGATAACCCTGTTTCAGGGAAAAGGGGGTTTTCATATCAAAAAAAGAATATCAAGTGACAGATTTGTTTTACTCTCTTGTCCAACAATATGACCCTGAAGTTTGTATTGCGTGGTCGACTTTTTACGTGAGACGGGGGGAGATTAAACACAGTACGTGATCCGGTACGAATTAGGGAGAGGGTGAGAAAGAGAGAGAGAGAAATCTCTGTGTCAGACATAAGAACATGAGACCTTCAGCGATGAAGTTGGCTTTTTTCATTATAATGATTACTAATGCTCACCACCCGGTCCCATCTGCTGTGAATCAATTTGGGGCATAAAGAGTGAAAAGTTATTCATTGCTATACAGCTTGCAGAACAGCTGATGTTCTGACTGAACTCCCGCTGCTGTCTCAACGGTTCCCTTCAACACAAACACACCGCACACACCACACACACCCCCCTCCGGACTTTACGCTACCGCTTACGCAAGACTCCTTGTAGTAGTTTTTACACTTTACTGCTACACTTTACTATCTCAACAGACCAGGAAGTCTCAACAAAACAAAGTGTTTTGGCTCCAATTCTCATTTGAGAGGAACACACTCATATGCATACGCCCAAGGCAGCGTCTAACATGGTTGTGTCTACAAGTTAACAGGGACCGTGTAAGCTCAGCCCTGCCCCTTGTGGCCAGAAATACACACCTTTAATTTACTGTTGGCAACAACGAAGCCTGCAGGCTCAGGTCTCCATCCTACCTTAGGGAGGATTTCAAGCCACAGTCGTTTCTACCGATTGTGGCAAGGACTATTTTTACAGCGCTGTAAAGATAGTCTTAAAAAATAGACTTAATTCTAGGTCAGCGACTGTTTGTGTTGTTCCCAAATGTTTTGTGACGGCCCAAACGTACAAGAAAAATAACAAGGGGACGAACGCCCAGAAAATAACTGGCAGAGCGCTTTTGCCCTTTATCATTAGGAGGGAAGAGAAATGTGAGTTTCAAGATTTTCTCGGCAACGCTATACGCTTATTATGCATGCCGATTTCTGAGGCAGATTACTAGTTTCAATACAAGACATGCCATGCGCAGGAATTTGCATTTATATTTAAAGCATTTAGCAGACACTTTTATCCAAAGCGACTTTTGTCAATAGCTGAGTATGTCATACACCAATTATAAGTAAGCAACCAACATTCTGTTAGAATACTGACAGCAGCATGACATCAGGTGTAACTTACCTATACATTTTACAACATACATCACCTATTAACATATCAAATCCTCAAAATAACAGCCTAAATACTAGCAAAGGCGCTTTTCTCCCGGTATTAGCTACTGTATAGAGTGCAGTTGTTGGAAGCAAAAGCGCTTTATTAAATAGCCTCCAACCACTCTCCTTGGCACCATCTAGTCCCTCTAGTCACACCCATCCCAACCTTTTGTGTGTGTGTGTGTGTGTGTTTGTGTGTGTGTGTGTGTGTGTGTGTGTGTGTGTGTGTGTGTGT
>JAODLI010000307.1:0-12130 GCA_027575585.1 Percopsis omiscomaycus | reverse complement strand
AGATTTATATATTTTTTAAATTATTTAATATATATTTTTTAAATATCTTTTATATTTATATTTATATTATTATATTTAAAGAATGCTATATACAGTATATTTGGTGTTTTTATGCTATTAAAAACATAATGGTATAAAGTAATGGTTCTTAGCTTGTGTTGGGGAGTTTGCAAGCCCTAAGCCACTTCTTTTGGGAGGTCAAGGGTCAAACGGTGTGAAAGCCACTGCTGCCCCAGCCAGTACACATCCATCGTGAACCTGACTTTTGTGCATTGATGTTTCGATATAATTGTGTGATGTGTTCACCGCCGCAGGACGGACTCTGAGATCTTTGAGGACTCTGTAGAACTGCAGCAGTTCTTCATCCGCATCAGAGACGAGCTGTGTAAAAACGGAGAGATCCTCATGTCCCCGGCGCTCAGCTACACCTCCAAACATCTGCACAGCGACGTCGAGAAGGAGAAGAAACATAAGCTGCCCAAGGAGTTTGAGGAGGACAAACTCAAGAGAGAGGAGGAGAAAAAGGGTATGATTTAAATATAATACTGCAATATTTAATCTAATGGAAGCTCTATCCTAACAATTAAAAAAAGTGTAGATTCATAATTTTGAGACGCATTATGACATTATTTTGTTATTTTTGGTTTTAGACTTTTTTTTTGTACAATGTTTATTTTTGTACAGTGCTTATACTTCACGTGCACTGCTCTCACTGTGAATTTATTTCAGTGATTTATATTGATTGTTGACCTCTTGACCCCACTGTATTCATCCGTGTCTTTTAATTATTTTATTGTATGAAAAGCACTTTGTGAACCCTGTTTTTAAAGTTGGGTACAAACTGTATTATAGCTTTAGTTTTTATAAAATATACAGCCATCTTTTTCAGTATTTGATTATTATTTTTCTTTGAGTATTTTCTTTTTCTTTTTCAGTATTTTATTATTATTTTTCTTTGTGAGTATCTTATTATTATTTTTCTTTGTGAGTATTTTATTATAATTTTTCTTTGTGAGTATTTGATCATATTTTTTCTTTGTGAGTATTTGATCATATTTTTTCTTTGTGAGTATTTGATCATCATTTTCTTTTAGAAGCAGAGAAGAGCGAGGATGTTGTGGGGGGCTTGTGGCAGGCTGGCCAGCAGCGTACATACAGCCAGGACTGCAGCTTCAAGGACAGCATGTATCGTGTGGGCGACTGTGTGTACGTGGAGCCAGCGGAACCCAACCTCCAGCCCCACATCATCTGCATTGAACGGCTCTGGCAGGACGATACTGGTCAGCACTGTCCAGATGATGGACCGCAGGGGTGGAACACAAGAACATGTTCCATCTCTGCGCTCTCTCCTTCTCTCTCTGCGCTCTCTCCTTCTCTCTCCCTCTCTGCGCTCTCTTGTTCTCTCTCTGCGTTCTCTCCTCTCTCTCTCTCTTCGCTCTCTCGTTCTCTCTCTGCGCTCTCTCTCTGCGCTCTCTCCTTCTCTCTCTCTCTCTGCGCTCTCTCCTTCTCACTCTCTCTCTCTGCGCTCTCTCCTTCTCTCTCTCACGCTCGTCTGAAATCTGGCCTTCCTATTGGACGAGTGAATTCTGCCCTCTCTGCCCTCTCGTTATCTCTCTCTGCGCTCTCTCGTTCTCTCTCTCTCTCTCTGCGCTCTCTCCTTCTCTCTCTCTCTCTCATGCTCGTCTGAAATCTGGCCTTCCTATTGGACGAGTGAATTCATGTGCGTACCTGGGCCAATCTGCGAGAGTGGGACGACTGACGAGCAGAGGCTGAAGTAGAGCAAACACAATAATACTGTGTAGATGTATAGTTTAAAATATTGTAGTAAAGAAACGAAAATAGAATTGAGTTTGTCGAATTGTGAAATGTGTGTATACTTACACCCCTAGTGGTTTAAAACGTCAATAGTTTTAGCTCGTTTATTTAGGTTTTTTGTTGTTCACATACACCAGGGGCTGGGTCTAAGTAGAGGTGACAAAGAATTTAACTGATTGTCACGCTATACTTGCAGGTGAGAAGTGGCTGTACGGTTGCTGGTTCTACCGGCCAAACGAAACGTTCCACCTCGCTACGCGCAAGTTCCTGGAGAAGGAGGTATTCAAGAGCGACTACTACAACAAGGCCCCCGTCAGCAAGATCCTAGGCAAATGTGTGGTCATGTTTGTGAAGGTAAACCGCTGTTGCCTGCCTTGCTCTCAACTCTTGCTTCTCGATTTGAGTGACATTCGTTTTTCTGATGCAGCAAACTTGTGTGCGAGCATATTTCGGAGTTGACCAGCTGTATTTGCGGGGGTGGGGCGGTGGGACTTTAGGAGTACTTCAAACTTCACCCAGAGGGCTTCAGAGCTGAGGACATCCACGTCTGTGAGTCACGCTACTCTGCCAAGACCAAGTCCTTCAAGAAGATCAAGATGTGGACCATGCCCTTGAGCTCTGTTAGGTTCGTTCCAAGAGAGGTACCCCTGCCTGTTGTCAGGGTGGCTTCCATGTTTGCCCCTAAAGCTGACGAGAAGCCCCCCCCAGAGATGTCAGAGGAGAGCAAAGTGACAGATGTCGTTGTTGATAAGGCAAGTGCCATAGAGAGTGTCTCAAAGGTCTGTAATAGTGCACGTCAGCACTGGGCATTTAAATACGTGTGTCCACAGGAGAGGGAGGATGTTCCAATGGACATGGCCAACGGTGAGCCAGGGTGTCAGTATTATGAGCAGCTCTGCTACAACAACTTTTCGCTCAAAGTGGGAGACTGTGTCTACATTGGTTCCCATGGACTGGTGCGCCACCGAGTGGCCAGGTAGGGTAAATCTGCTTGGATATGTTATATGTTAGTAAAATAATATACAGCATAGGTGATTAGTACACATAGTTTTTTTTGGGGGGGGGATTTCTTTATTTTTTGTGTGAATTTTGTTCAGTAAAGACAGAACAATGCCGAACACGTCACTAAAAAAGTTATATCAATTACTATGAGGTCATTTAGCAGATGCTTTTATCCAAAGTGACTTACAATTACATGCTGCTATTACATGGAGCAGATAGGGGTTAGGCATCTTGCTTAAGGATGATGCTTACAGGGGCTCGAACCCATGACCTTCCGGGTGGGAGTCCAACACCTAGACCCCTAGACTATCCTGCCCCTATCAGTGCAACTGTCATCAAAAAGTTTATATGTGGCTGCCTTCACCAGCTAGTGTAACTTGTAAAGTTTCTCTGTACTGAACAGGATTGAGAAAATGTGGTTACGGGATGGTGCTGCATACTTCTTTGGGCCCATCTTTATTCACCCAGAGGAAACGGAGCATGAGCCTACTAAGATGTTTTACAAGAAGGAAGTGTTCCTTAGCAACCTTGAAGAGGCTTGCCCCATGACCTGTATCATAGGTACCAGAAACTCTCCTACATTCCTCTACATTTAATAGAAAATAATAATATAATATTTGAAGATGCGCCGCTCGATTGGAAATGCCAAATGTCCTCCCCAGCTCACTCACTGTTTATGTTCTGAAACACAAAGGTACACATGGCTTTAGTGGGGGGAGGGGTAGAGATGAATCAGAGCCACTTAGCCCTCAGGTTTCAAACCAAAACAACACCTTTGTATAATTAGGTCATTTAGCAGATGCAACCACAAGGGCAATTCTAGACACAAACTGAGGAGTGTACCTTATAAGTCAGTAATTATGCAATCCATGCGTTTTCTTGTTCCACAGGAAAGTGCGCAGTGTCCTCCTTCAAGGACTACCTGTCGTGCCGGCCAACTGAAGTGCCTGAAGAGGACATTCTGCTGTGCGAGAGTCGCTACATTGAGAGTGAGAAGCAGATGAAGAAGTTCAAGGGTCTGAAGCGTTTCTCCCTCTCTGGGAAGGTGGTGGAGGATGAGATCTACTATTTTAGGTAGATGGCCAGAGTTACGTTACCTGAAGTTAACTGTCGGCGCCTTCGGTCTGGGGATAAAATGTTATAATCATTCACTGGTTTTTGAATATTTCATGTTGTTATAATGTAGTTTGTATGACCGTCATTTATTTTATCTATCTTTGTTCCTAGCAGAAATCTTCTAAAAGATGACACCCACTGGGTCAAATTGCTTTGGCCCACAAGGGACTATAAGTATTTATAGTCCCTTATGTTCTACAAAAGAGCTAGGGTGATGTAACTGTGAAGTTTATTTCTCACATTTTCACACTTGCACAGGAAACTCATAGTACCCCAGAAGGAACCATCCCCCCTGCTGGACAGGAAGATTGATGAGCTGGAAGCCAAGTTTGCAGACATGACGGACGAGGAGCTAGAAGATCTCGGGGAGGATGACGGCGATCTGGGTGACCACTCCCTCCCTCAGCTACAAACCTCCTCGTCCTGCGACATGGACACAATGCCCTACACCGCTCCACAGGTCTGGCTGCTGCAGAAGCATTCGTGACTCATCACAAAGGTCCTTCTCGACTGTGTAGAACAGTGCTGTTCAGCCCTTTTCTCACCCATGGCCTCAAGCACGAGGGTGGTCCCATTCTGGGAACCACTTTGAATATCGCGACGACGTACATATGTATACAACATGAAACGTTGTTAACAGTAACGCTCCTTAATTGCGTTTTTTACTGCCTTTTTTTGTTTTGTTTTTCTTTTAGTCAACTCCAAAATCCATAAAGGGCCTGTCCAAGAAGGAAGGCTCCAAGCGCAAGATCAACATGAGCGGCTACATCCTGTTCAGCAGTGAGATGCGGGCCGTCATCAAGGCGCGGCACCCGGACTTCTCCTTCGGGGAGCTTAGCCGCCTGGTAGGAACAGAGTGGAGGAACCTGGAGGGCACCAGGAAGGCAGAGTATGAAGGTGAGAAGGAGCTCCCGTTGACGACGTGCAGGTTAGCATGCTAACCCAGGTCGCGCGCGTGCGTCGTAGTGTAACCCGAGCGCGTGCTCGTGTTTTCTCGTTTCGTGTTCCAGAGCGAGCGGCTAAAGTGGCCGAGCAGCAGGAGCGAGACAGGGCGGCCCTGCAGCAAGCTTCCCCCAGAGCAGGTACCCCAGTAGGGGCGCTGTTGGGGTTGGTCCCTCCCCCAAACCCCATGGGGATGCTTAGTCGCTGCATGACTCCCGTGTCAGGTACCCCTCATACATGCAGACGGGGCACTTGGAGACTGGGAAAAGAAGCTGAACTGCTAGAATTATTAGCCTTCTTCAAACGTCCTCATGTTTCCCCCCTTCCGCATGTACCGTACTTCATGTCATGCTCTCATTTTATTAGCACTCTCTAACATTTAATACAATTAAAGCGGAATTTACCTTTTGTTAAACCCTCTTAAACTCTGTCAAGCTTCCTTACCTGAATATCTAGTCCCCACACAGACGTTCGCCATAATAGGGTTTAATTTAAGGTATGTTTCAAATTTTTCTTCAAAATGTATATACAGCATATTTGAAACGAAACACCACAAACGTTGCAGTAAATTGGGGTACATTGAGAATGCCTTTAACCGGTAGAGACGGAGACAGCATTGTAGACGCGTTAGAAGTATGTTTCTCAAAACGTAAGTAAGTGGGGGTTGAAAATATTGATCAGGTTCCGGCCGGTGAATTACTATTATTGTTTTTAGTTCAAGTGAAATTCCGTTTTAAACTAGACTACTGCCTTTCTAGATATAACTTACTTGTGAACAACGCTTGTGAAAAGATGTTTTTCCTTGTAATGTCCCTTTTTTCTTTCTAATGGATTTCCTTTCAGCAATGTTCATCACCATCCCCATTAACCTTTACTGTCTAATTCTCTCTGTAGATCTCCATTAACCACATGTTAGTTTGTATGCATATTTGCCATAGCAGTAGTGGTTGCATGTGTCACTGATGCATGTATCTGTTATGTGCCGCCACCGTCTGCCACCGAGAAGGTGTGGAGGGTCAATATAGATCAGCTATGCGGCCTCGGCTGGGCCCTCTTGACTGCATGTTTAGTATGAGTTGCATGCCACCAGAATGCATTGGGCTGCCTGTCTTGCCCCAACACCTCCTACGCATTATGCCCGGGTGCCCTGGAATGCCATACCTTGGTAAGAGAGCTGTCGTATAGAAAAGCCATTTGCCACCCAGTCGCTTCCTGTCTGTCTCTGATTTGGGGGCTACCTGTACCGATAGGTTCAGGACCTTTTTTTTTTAGTTGCTAAATACATTTTTATTTAGATGTGTTTCTTATCATAAGGTTAGTTGGTAGCACTGAAATGCTATGCGCCAAAGTATGCGCCACACAGTCACACTTAGCTCAGATGATATTCTGATGATATTAGTTTAGACTGACACGCAAGACATTGGTTTACAACTGGCCTGCCTTGTACTTCTTCTAAAATAAACAAAGACATTCTAATTTCAAATACAATGCATGGAGAGACAAACCAAAGACAAACCAAATAGAAACAAGACAGCATGCAACAGTTGCTCCAAAACTGAATGTCTTTTTTTTTTCGGGAAATATCCTCACAGGTCTCAATGGCATGGGAGGGGCCCCCGGAGCAGTAAATACCCATGGAGCCCAGGTAATGTCTCCTAGTTCCTCATTGAAAAAAACAACACAAGGTTAAAGTTTTAGGTTGGTATATTGTAGTTGGTGGTTGAATGTGCTTTTCGTCTACTGAGAAGGATGTAAAATAAAGATTTTAGAGTGTATTTTCTTTAGCGGCAGAATCCACCACGAAATCCCTCAACTGAAAGGAACGAAAATCCCTTTCTTCTTCAGATGGGTGTGATGTGTGCGGGGCAGCCGGCTCCGCCCCCGTACCCCGGGCAGGGCCAGGTGGGACACCCCTCTCTCCAACAGCCCTCTACACCCATGTTCGTGTCCCCACCGCCCAAGCCCCAGCGCCTGCTCCACTCAGAAGCATATCTGAAGTACATTGAGGGTCTTACTGCTGAATCCTCCAGCGTTAGCAAGTGGGACCAGACTCTTTCAGGTGTGACGATGGCCTCGTCCGGCGGTGGTTTGATACTGCACATGATGTCATGTTTTCTGGGGTTGCCCCAGAGCAAAGTCTGTAATTTTGGTGATCTCAAACCGACAAATTCACTCTTTGGCCAATAATGAAGTGATGGCAAGTGACAGCTGACAGAATTGAACAATTTCTCCCCCCCACAGTTCAGAAGAAAGATGTGCGCCTGACCAAGGAGCAAGAAAGCCGGCTGCCTTCCCATTGGCTGAAGAGCAAGGGGGCTCACAGCACCATGGCAGACGCGCTGTGGCGGCTCCGTGACCTGATGCTGCGCGACACCCTGAACCTCCGCCACACATACGACCTGTAGCGCTCTGGCGTTCTGAGCCTCTGCTCCTGAGCCTGTCTGACAGGAGAGGGCTTTTAAGCTCACTAAAAGTGTTGTGTTGTTATGAAGTTGTGTTTGTGTTCATGTGAGCTGCGCCCTTTGTTCAAGATGTATGTTTTTTTTTAATTAACATTTCAACTGCGTTGTTCCAAGTGCGCTGTTGTTGTACAGTCGCAATGTACCTGTAGTCTGTCTGAAAGAAAGGGGGTTTTAAGTTCACTAAGAGTGTCTTTATTGTGTTGTTATGAAATTGTGTTTGCATTTATACGAGCTGTGCCCTGTTGTTCAAGATGTTTTTTTGTATTTTGTGTTTTCATCTAGGCTACATTGTTCCAAGTGCATTATTGTTATGGATGTTATTCTGTGATGAATGCTTTCATAAACTAAACATGTTAAGACTTTACATGTTAAGACTGTGTTATAATTCAAAACGTGAGTCATCATAAATAATCACCGTTTTTTTTACCCAAGTTGAATTATAAAGTCAGATCCGAGCACACAAGTTATCTTTCTGTGACACCGATGATAAAGGTTATTTGCTATTAAACCTGACATTAATGTGTATGTATGGACAGAATACGTATTAGTTCGCCTTAATATGTACAAGTAGACTACCCAAACATCTGCATGGCAGTAAACGTACTTATGTCTACAAAGTACTAATACGTCTTTTGAAAGGCGGGGCTAGCGGGCGTGTCCGTCAGGGGGTTTTCTGACATTTGCGCCTGCGCAATAGACTGACCGCGCAGATCCTCCTGCTCGAGACGTTTGAAAGCAGCAAGTCAGGCACGACTGTAGTGAACCCATCACGCTGCCTAAAGCGACTAGTAACGGTAGGATATCCCATAAGTACAAATATCACGACAGGACCTATCAACTGTAGCTGTCAATTAGGAATGTACTGTCCTTTCCATTTTAATTAAATGTTTCGGATGGTTAATATTAGGAATGCTTTGGCTAGCTAACGCTAACAGTAGCAAGTTGTAGACTATGCCGGTGGAACCCTAACTACAACAACTTGTGTTTTAGTTGGCAGGGGGGGGGTTAGCCTTTTAATTTCGTCAAGACGTAGCACATGCCAAGTTATGTGCATTTTTATGTGTTAATGTCCTGTTGCAGGTGACGTGGAGGAAGCTAGCCTGAACGAGTCACTTTGCGGCTTAGTAGCTGAAGTATTTAGCTGCACGAGGCTAGTTGGACATTGCTAGCTGACGTTAGCTGTACTGCGCCTCAAGCAAGTGGCTAGCTAGCTTGCTACATTAATATATTCACACATTAACAGTGCAAATGCTGAATTCAGATGTTGCCAACCAGTGTTGATATACATTCTGGTATCTAACGTCTTAAATGTGAAATATGTCCACAGTTAGGAAGCGAACGTTGTGTTGAAATTATGGTACACATTCAAGTTTTGGAGCAATAGGCAGTGCGATAGACCTGTGAGTTTACCCGACCATTTAATTCCTCAAACTCACTCTATTTCAGTGGCTCTATCAGCATGGAGTTGAATGATGCTAACCTTCAATCGCTCACTGAGTTCCTTAGGAAAACATTAGACCCAGATCCATCAGTGAGACGTCCAGGTGAGAGCCTCTAATGGAATAAGATGAAATAGCAAGTGGTTGTTGATAGCCGTGTTTTTTTTATAGTTGTATTTGCATAGTAGTATTTTTCACGAGTCATGGGCGTTACATTTGTGTTTCTATCTTATTGTAGCTGAAAAGTTTCTTGAGTCTGTTGAAGGAAACCAGAACTACCCTGTTTTACTTCTGGCTTTGTTGGAGAAATCCCAGGACAATGTTATCCGAGTGTGTGCTGCAGTTACATTCAAAAATTACATCAAGAGGAACTGGCGCATGGTAAGTAGCAATATAAATAAAACTTATTGCTGCATAGTTCACTTAACGTAAAGTTGAAATGAGCAAAAAACTTTTGTATCACGTGTTTCTCAAAGGTTGAAGACGAACCAAATAAAATCTCCGATCCAGACCGAACGACAATCAAAGCCAACATTGTAAATCTGATGTTAAGCAGTCCGGAACAAATTCAAAAACAGGTGCAGCATCTAATGATGTATTTAAAACTACATTTAGCGACTGCGCTTGTTATTTCGCCGGCCTGTACAGACCTATGTGTAAGTGAAGAAACATGAATATGCCCCTCCCCAACACTTGCATACCTGCAGTTAAGCGATTCCATTAGCATTATCGGAAGAGAAGACTTTCCTCAAAAGTGGCCTGATCTTCTAACCGAGATGGTGAACCGCTTCCAAAGTGGAGACTTCCATATCATCAATGGTGTTCTCCGCACTGCACATTCCCTCTTCAAAAGGTAAACATTCTTATTTCAATTGTCTGAAGACAAAAGGCTTTACACTTAAACCGCTGAACTGTTTCTGCTTTTGCAGGTACCGCCATGAGTTCAAGTCAAATGAGCTTTGGTTGGAAATCAAGCTTGTCTTGGATACATTTGCCCAACCACTGACTGAACTTTTTAAGGTATGTGACATCAGTTAATGGGCACCTAATCATTTTGGTATTTTCCAAAATATTGAACTGTAAGTAATAGTTGGGCAGTCGGTAACTTTACGTATCCCTCAGTCAGTGTTTTCTGTCTGTTTCGTTTCAGGCCACTATCGAGTTGTGTCGGACTCATGGTACCGATATCAATGCCTTAAAGGTCCTCTTCTCTTCCCTCACACTGATCTCCAAGCTCTTCTACAGTCTAAACTTTCAGGTCAGTTTCTTTTTGCTTTGTACGTAAAGGTTGTGTTTGTTAATATTTGGGTTCTATATTTGGGTTATTCCCCTTTCCTCTTTAAAAGATTGAGGATTCTACTCAACTGGCTCTGTCTTTGGTTTCTAGATCATATTTTGATGTCTGGTATTGGGAGCAATAAATGCACAGTATTATTAGCTACTGTTCTAGGTTCTGGAGCCTAAATGTTGTTTTTACACATTTTCACAGGACCTTCCAGAGTTCTTTGAAGACAACATGGAGACGTGGATGACCAACTTTCACAATCTGTTAACTTTGGATATTAAGCTTTTACAAACTGATGTAAGGTGAAATCCGTGTACTCGATATGTAACGTGTTTCTCCTGTTACTTCCTGCTAATTTTGCAGCATGGTGCTAGTAAATGGTATGTTTATATGTTTCTGTGTATGTTATATATATGTTATATTATATATATGTTTTCTATTTTTATTTTTTTTGTTCCTCGCCCAGGATGAGGAGGAAGCAGGTCTTATCGAGCTGCTGAAGTCTCAGATCTGTGACAATGCTGCTCTGTATGCTCAGAAGTATGACGAAGAGTTCCAGCCGTATCTGCCTCGTTTTGTCACCGCTATCTGGAACCTGCTAGTATCTACTGGCCAGGAGGTCAAATATGACCTGGTAAGGCTACCGACACACTTGATACCGCATTGTTGGATCGCTCTTTTTAAATTACCCCCCCCAAGATATTGTCTGTTCTAATAGTACACCTCATTTTTATTACAGCTTGTTAGCAACGCTATCCAGTTCTTGGCGTCGGTGTGTGAAAGGCCACACTACAAACACCTGTTTGAGGACCAGAACACACTCACCAGCATTTGTGAGAAAGTCATCGTACCCAACATGGAGTTCAGAAGTAGGTGGATGTTTTGTTGCGTGTTGAACCAACTGAACACACTTCTCGTCGCTCAGATGAGTCACTTTGGCACAAACGTCTGCTTTCATGCTGTGTGACGCTGACCGGCTTGGCTGTTGTTCCCATTTAGGTGCGGACGAAGAGGCCTTTGAAGATAACTCTGAGGAATATATTCGAAGGGACCTCGAAGGATCTGGTAAAAAAAATTAATTGGACACCAACCATGTTAATACATGTCGAATAATATAATAAAAATTTGTGACTCTTGAGAAATAACATTGCACCACACGTGACCATTGAAAAAATAAAACAATTCTTGCTGTCCTTTTCCTGCAGATATCGACACTCGCCGCAGGGCAGCGTGCGACCTAGTGAGAGGCCTGTGCAAATTCTTTGAAGGCCCAGTCACCGCCATCTTCTCTGGCTACGTGAACTCCATGCTGGGAGAGTACGCCAAGAACCCAGGGGTGAACTGGAAGCATAAAGATGCTGCTATTTACCTGGTCACATCTCTGGCATCTAAAGCTCAGACGCAGAAGGTATTAACCAGCACACTCAAAATGAGTGTGGTAATGGGGAATTACAGTTCATGCACAGCTCATTTACTCATAACTGCACCTGCCCTCATGTAAATGCTTGACACTAGCCATTCTGTGTGCCATTATTTTCAGCATGGAATAACTCAAGCCAATGAGTTGGTGAATCTCACAGAATTCTTTGTCAACCACATTCTCACAGATCTGAAATCCCCCAATGGTAAGAGGACGCTGAAGGCCCTTAACACCACCATGAGGTGTTTAGAAGCCTCTCTCCTACTGGCTATAGGCGCTTTTCCACTGCAGGAACTCGGGGCACTTCCCAGGTGGCGTGGACTTTTACAGACCATATGCCAGTGCTTTGGAATTAGCTGTCTTTATAACGAGCTACGTTTTTCACTTGAACAAACTGTTTCACAAGCATAATATTGGTGTAATTAACCCTTGTATGGTCTTCGGGTCAAATTGACCCGTTTCAGATTTTTACAATAAGAAAAATATTACAAGTATACATTTTTTCTACCTGAAACTCAATGGCCTTACCTTATTTTCTGTGATTAACATGTATAAACAATTTTTTTTTTTTTAGCACACATGCTACTATACCCCACACATTTACATCCTTCGTATGGTCTTCGGGTCAGATTGACCCGCATACACAGAG
>JAODLI010000306.1:0-12131 GCA_027575585.1 Percopsis omiscomaycus | reverse complement strand
TGAAGCAAGTTAAGCATATTACCAGATTTTTCATATAATTTACAAGTTACTGGATGTGATTAAACGAGAAGAACCATAGCTCAACAGTGCTGTGAAGTCAATGCAGAATTTGTACAAGATGTGGTTTTTAAACTCTCAGGTTGTTTATTCATGGATTTTAACTGGAAAAGATCTCAAACAAATGCTGAACTCATAAAAGACAACCACGCACACAATTCTTTTAAAGGTATAATACTAATTGTTTCCATGTGTCACTTTATTTTGCACGGCTGTTGACTGTTGACAGTAGCAACTGGGTCTGTCTGAAATAAACAATTAATTTTTATTTTTGTGTGTTTCTTTTACATGAATGTTTATTTGTGAGGGAGTGGGTGTGTACAGTATATCTCACATACCACCACTATACTGTATATGGGCATTGAAATTTGATCCTTTTTTTTCTTTTACATAAAGGTTTATTTTTTAGGGGGTGGGGGTGTACAGTATCTCACAAACCACCACCATATATGGGCATTGAAGTTTGATCCTTGTAGTAACTACAAGGATCTTCCTTATTTTATGAGAAAGCATGGATTAATTAATGTACTGTCATTACCTAATTGTAGCATTGGTTTGACTAAACATAGATATTAGAATAAATGGTTTTACAGCGGATCCTCTGTGTCTGTTTTATCTACCCTGCCAGATAAATATAGTTTCATCTTAAGTTCCTGGTGCTAACAGGCTACCAATTACAAAACAATTTCATAATTTTCTACGTCGAGAATGGTGAAACTGCCACTTTCATATAATGCTCATGTCAGTGTCACAAAACAGCCCCCAGCTCCCCGTTTATGTTTCTTGGTTTCCTGTCTCTGTGTTTGTGTGTGTCCATGTTCCCTGATTGCCCTATTGTGTTCACTTGTGTCTTCTCGAGGTGTTACCCCTTACTTCTCGTTATCCACTGTGTATTTAACCCAGTGTTTCTTGTTCCTCTGTGCCAGTTCATCTTCTTGTCCTCTCGTCTCCATGGCACTCTGCGTCCAGCCTAGCAAGCCCGTGAATGTGTTGCCTTGTGTCTAGCCTCGTCAGAGTTCCTTAGTTCCCTTGCTTCTCTGCTTTTGGCCAAACCTGTTTTTCCTAGCCATTAGTTCCCAGCGTAACCGGGTACTACTAGTTACTGCAGTGCCTGGATTAGGTAGAACCATTTTTTTTCATTTCCTATTTAATTTTTATCCGCCTATATAGCATCTTTGATATAGTCACATACTGTAGTGTCACACCAAAGACCGTGATATGGGTTTTGAGGTTTTACCTGCCATTACTGTGTAATTACCAGTTAATTACTAAATATTATTTTCAAGTCATTTAACTTTCCCTATATTATTTACCATGCAATTACCTGTAATTAAAAAAGCTTCAACAGATCCCCATAGACCCACTACCCCCACAAATATAAGGAAAAGTTTAGACAACCCTTCCCCTGAGGTGCCACGGCAGGCCACTTCTTTTGCTATATACTGTATCACACAACCGGTTGCTTAAGATAGAATGGAAATAATGTAGACTACTGTAGATCTAAGCAAAGAAAGACTGGACTGAAAAGCGCCCCACATCAATGTAAAACAAAAGTCAACTATTGTAGGTAGTTGTGAAGTGTATTAGGTTCATCAACTGAAAAAAATGTGTAATGGAAGAGATTTATATTCAAACCCATAGAAATGGATATACAGTATAATGACAAATGTAGTAGCTGTCAACATAGCAGGCCCGAGGTCGACAGCTAGATCACTGTTACCATCAGGGTGAATGAATGCAACCGTAACAGAAGTCATCCTGGATGAAATAAACAGAGTCGAGCCTCAGTCACAGAAGCAGTATGGTTGGGAACAATGGGGCCATTGGAAGAATGCGGAGCTCCTGAGTGTTCGGCCTGTACTTGGTGGTGAGGGGTGTTGAAGAAAAATGACCCATTGTCTCACCCGACTTCAGAGCCTCAGCAGTGAAACTATGCCTCCGATTGCCAGCCCAGGGTACTCTACCATAAAGCATAGAAAAGCCCACCGCTATTCCCCCATGGACAGGTATGTACAGCCTAATGCATTATTAGGCTTCTTTTGTATATCTGGTGTGAATCAGCATTAGCATTTCCTTTTTATTCAATTCTTGTGCTGTTAAAACTTTAAGATAAAATAATCCTACTAACATATTTGCCTGAATATTATTACATGTGGATCTGTTATACAGGCAGGCCAGAGTGTTCTATGGAGAGGTTTAATATGATCATTATGTTTTACTACACTTATATGAAATGTGTCCAACAGAAACAATGCAAGTGTTTGGATACGAAACCCCCTTCAACCTCAAGTTTGATCTAAACAACACTGGATACTGGATCATCCAGGTTATTAATATTTTACTGATCCCTAGTGCATGTTTTGTGGTGTTGCTTTCTATCACACAAAAATATACAATTGAAAAAGTATCCAAATGTATTTAAAACTATGACATTATTTTGGTGTTAAATGGGTTAAATTCTACATGGAATGGATGGACGGATGGAATTAGAATATATATACATTATTTAATATAAACATAAAAAGGTACATGCCATAAGATCATGTATCATCATAATGTATGTAAAACATGTACACATCTATGCAACACATTGTATCATATTGTCTATCGCAAAGCACTATCGTGTATATCCTTATGTCACATGTCAGAAGGTCTCTCTATTTAACCTCTAATTGTAATTGTAATTATTTAATAACTGAGTATGCTACAGAGTACCGAGTGTGTACTGCTGAGTAGTATCCTATTGAGTACTATTTTCATGAAGCACATTACTGACAATTGGTGGCTGAAAGCCTCCACTCAACCAAGGAGCTAAGTTTGAAAATATAGCATCCCCACCATTTTTATAACCAAAATCAAAGAAGAGGGGGAAAAAATCCAATCCATACCTAATTAATGTATAAATTATATGCAGACAGTATATACTGCATTACTTTTCCATTATTTATACATTGTTCATTGTGCTCTATATTCATTAATTTTCATTACTACTATTAACAATTAAAGTAATACCATCTATTATCCTGGATAGACGGTACTGCTGGAACTGGTGTGACATTGGTGTGTGCTGCTCCATTTGGGCCTGCAGCGAGCCTCACAGCACCTCTAGGTCATTGAGTTAGTGGATCTTCTCTCGCGCCGTTGAAGGGCGGCGGCACCGAGGCGCCTGGAAGGAGAACCTCGGCCCATCTATGGTGGTCCAAATGACCCCGACCAGGGCTGCTGCTCCTTTAGGGTTGCCCCCAAACCAGCCAATGACAAGGCCAGTTGTGACAAGACGTAGCCAAAGATTAGGAACCTCCAGGTTCCCCAAGCAGTGCTTTGTTGTTTTGTTCATTTGGGAGGGTTCATCATTGAGGCAAGGTGATGATGATGATGATTTACCAGCCAAGGACTAAAGCACTGCTAAGAAATTTTGAATCAAATCTGCTTTTACAATTGTACCTAATGTACATGAATCTTTTTTGATTCTACTCACCTCTTGAAAGAGAACGTAGGCTACCATAAAAAAGACCACCCCGTTGCTGCATTAATCTACATATATTTTTAGGATACCATAGATGTCAGGCAAATATATTTAATGATTTTTTGTTATACAGTAGGCCTATTAACTTAATATACCAATATACCAACAAGGCACACAATAAAGATCTATCAGCCATGCTTTCACACGCACAGTGTTCCAGTGTACAGTGTAATACGCATCGAGCGCAAGTTGGCTTGCTCACTTGTCGGAGATATACAAGCCTTGCTGAGGGAAGTTGTTGTGGACTGAAGTTGGCATCCACCTCAAGGCATTTCCTCTCAGTCGCTTCAGTGGAGTCCAGCCTTAGCCAAACTGGCACGGGACGCACTCACCCGTGGGGTAGGGTAAGAAAACAGAGAAAAATGAACAAATGAGATGGGACTGCCACCACTCTCAGGCAGCCTGTGGGATATCCCTTCACAGCCTGGGAGGAGACGTTGGTGTGTAGTGGTAGGGGAGAGGAAAGGAGAGATGAGGAGCATAGCACCAACTTGTAGTCGTTTGCGCTAACGCCTGGTGTGTTTTCTCCGTGGGGGCACATCCAAACCACGTGATCAGGCTTGATCTGTTACATAAACGCAGACCTCCACAGCCCTAAGTCCACTCTTGTCAAATATGTGTTTGTTTGTAGATAAAAACTCTTTGTGGCGACCGAGGAGAGTTTGTATGGTGGTCCCTTCTCCGTTGGTGTTCCAGACAGTTTCGTCAACCTAACGCAACACTGTCACAGGCTCATACTCTCGTGTGACCTCCTGAAGGTGACACTCCTCCGAATGGGCTTTTTAGTCAAAAATATGTGTGATTGTGGTTGTCATGTACACTGACATACAATGTACAATGACATTTTTACTAAAGGAAAACGTTTTCCATACAGTTTATGTTCTCCACTAAAACTCATGGTATTGAGAGTTCCCAAACAGAAAGCAAAGCAGATCATGGCAGCTACTAACCTACAGCAACAGTATTTGTTAACAGTATTTGTTAACATCAAAAGTGTGAACTGTCCTCGGGCATTGCATAAATATACTCAAATAATAATAATCAAATAATATATTTAAAAGCAATAGGCAAAATAAATTATACAGCAAATCACGTTTATGGGTACATGCTTCTGCCTCATTAAAAAAAACTGCAGAACCTGTATTGTGTCAAGTCTAGGAACATGGCAGCTACAAACCTACCGCAACAGTATTTGTTAACAGTATTTGTTAACTGTCACGTGGAGGATTAGCCCAACAGGTGCAGGACATTAGTATGAGTGTTCTTTTTAGTATTTAGTTTCCCCAACAACCTCAGGGGTTGTGGGTCATTATTTGGTGCTTCGGTATGTTTGTGTTCTCTATTATTAAGGCGTTACATTAACAGTATTTGTTAACATAAAAAGTGTGAACTGTCCTCAGGCATTGCATAAATATACTCAAATAATAATAATCAAATATTATATTTAAAAGCAATAGGCAAAAGTAAATAAATTATACAGCAAAACAGGTTTATGGGTACATGCTTCTGCCTCATTAAAAAAACTGCAGATCCTGTATTGTGTCAAGTCTATGAACATCTACTAGTACCAAAATATCTAAACATACTGGACTCCCATCCCAATGGCTTTTGGTTAGATCCCTAACATAGACCTACCTGCAATTATTCTTGAGCAAGATATCTACTACTCCTTGTAATTGTACTTACTGTACACAAAGTCCCTTTGAATAAAAGCATCTGCTAAATGACCAGTCCTGCATAGCTCCATCCAGTCCTTCCAATGTGTTCAAATCATTGACAACTGCAAATGTGGAATCATTTGTATTTTGAAAACCAAAGTTTGGAGAGGTTGGTTTTCCAGCATCAAAGGTTTTACATTCACTCAGTAACTTCAGAATGAGTCCTAGGTGCAACGTTTATTGAAAATCAGAACCATATGTGGAAATTTGCAGGGTTAGGGTCAAGGAAAACATAAACGCTTGTAGAATTTCACATCTCACTTACTTATGAACTTGTGAGGAGGGCCATCTGTGCTTTCTAAGGCAAGATTTTGAAGAGGGTTACATGAGATGCAACTTAGAAACACGTGACTATCTGTCCCTTAGGGATAACACATGTCACAACCCCAAATGCTTATAGTCATTTCCTCCATGCAGCACCAGGAATGCATGCAACACCACAGCTCCTCAGTCATGTTTGGAGGCAAGGCCTCTGGAGTCCTGCAGGCCCAGCTGGCTGCATGGCGTTCAGACTCAGCACCCACTGAGCCAGCAAAGTACTTACAGAATGAGCTTAAAATGTGCCGGCTTAGTCCTTGTGTTTATCCACCCTTACATGCTAGTTTACTCTCCGACTCCCAAAGACAGTCATGTTGATGGAATATATGACACAAGCATTGTAATTTGATCAATGGCAGTTCTCAATATATATAAATTGATAACTGGTTGTACAATGCACTTTGTTTTGTAGATTATAATACATGCTGTAATTTAGGGTTATGGAAGGCCTACTGCTACTAACAATATTGGGCTATAGTCATTGTAACAATGACCAGACACATTACATTAATGCAAGCCAGACACAAAGCAGTTTAATGTGTTGGCTTTTGAATGTACCGTAGTTGCAGTTAGATCATTTTCCAAATTCAAGAGCAATTGCTAGCAAGCCAAGGACGACATGAAGGAATTCCTTTCAGATTTTAATCTGGCGTGAATCATGTCCTCTGTTGTGCGTTTCCTCGTCTGTTGTAACAAATGTAAACAAATAGTGACATGAGGAATTTCTCTATCCAAGTTTTGACGCATTCAAGTGTGCAAACTGACGCATTTGTGCAAAGTTACCGCATAAATCGGACGCTATTATAAGTTATTGACATTTATACAAACTAAATAAATAAAAATACTGGACCCAATGCCTTTAATAACACTGTGATGCCACCATGTTCCACAGGCTGCGGTGAAAGGTTGAAGTATAAACAGCAAGTCAGAAAGACGTGAAGTGAAGTGCAGAGTAGGGTCTGTCCTCTCGGCTAATATTTGGCCATTTGCCTCGATGGAAGCTGTAAATATTATGACATTTGATATGACTGAGCATACCTGTTGGATACATTCTAGCGGATTTGCACTGAGGCAAGGTGGCTTATGTCCATGTGACAAGACTGTCCTTAAACTCCCCCCGGTCTCTCTGTTTTTTTTACAGCTGTCACTCTCTGTAAACAATTATTTAATTGATAGATAATATTAAGGCTGTTGATTTTAATTTTGTTCAGTTTGTGCGTGTGTGTGTGAGAGAGAGAGAGAGAGAGAGAGAGAGAGAGAGAAAGAGAGAGAGAAAGAGAGAAAGAAAGAGGGGGAGACAGAAGGAAGTTGTCTGGTGTATGTGACCTTTTATGACAAATGTGTGTGTGGTTTATATCTCCCAACATCAATGTTCGTCCAGCATGAGCTTTGACTGACACTGTTTTATAGGAGGCTGAGAGAGAGAGAGAATCATTTGTGGGTTGGGGGAGGTTGAGTGAGCTGTGCTTAACAAGCGCTCCCAGTTGGGTGTTCATTTTCAATCTGCACTGAGACATCTTCAACTATGACCCCGTGGACGGGGTCACTAGCCAGAGGAGGATTTTTTGTTCGGCATCTTTTTTTATACTTCCTTCTTGGGCAGAAGGCTGGTGAAATAGAAACCAGACATGAGTCAGAATGTGAGCCATTCACAGCACCGAGACCTCACTACTTCATAGAGGGGAGAATATACGATAAACACAGAGGCTGCAGAAGCTACTCCAATTAGTTTTACGAATCAGTCTCGTTTTTGCCATTAGTCGAAGTGAGCTATTAGACACCAGAGGTAAGGACTTTATAATGGAACATCAAGTCTATGCATCAGACCATGCATGGGACATGTAGGGAGAGTGGAGGCGCTATGGAGAACCTTCAGCACGGGCAAAGCATGTGCAACTTTTCCAGGTGAGTTTGGCAGTCTCGCTGTGAGAACCCCATCGTGTGTGTTACTCTCACATGTAGAATGTTGCATGCATTGACTACATAGTAGTGCATGTGCTTACGGTATGGCTTAGTAAGCTAATTAAGCTTGTTTAAAAGTAGTGCCGCTTTGGAGAAATTATTAATTATCAGTGGTAGAATGTCAAGCAGTTGTCAATGGAACTGCTGTTTGACTGTCAAAAATTATTATGCAAGTTTAATCATGCAACATATAGCTCTATATATAACATATACAGTGAAAATTGAGGAATTTGCTTAGGATTTTTTGTTTTCAGAGAATACTAAATATGTGTTTTTGTTTTTATGGTTTAAAATCCTAATAATTATTCCTAATATTGGCCATCACGTTTCAGTAAGTAGTGAATGAGTGAGTGTTGTCACTGACAAATACAGAAGAAGGCATTTATATTTTTCTTTTTTGCTGTTATAACTGTTTTGGATTAATTACCATACTGTATGCACTGAGTTGCATCCATCAGGTTTATTTATAAAAAGTTTCAATTATTATAATTTTTTATTATTATTAGTTCTATTCCTTAAATTAGGATATTTAATGTTTGTAATATTTATATTTACAGCATTTTACATATACAGTATTTAGCAGACGCATTTATTCAAAGCGACTTGCAATTAGTACATTTGTCAACAGTTAAACTGGTTAACCACTGGTTCATGCAAGCAAACAACATTCTCCCAGAATAAGGACAGCATTATGTCATGATATCATGTTATATAAATGTATTTCCAAAAAATTCATTTTTAATACAGTATAACCTAATTATGCCATGTAAGGGAACAGTGGGGTTTATCTGCCAGGCAAATTACTGCATACATGTTGTATGGTATAAGGCCGATATATACTGTACTTATAATCGCACACTCCTGAGGCTGATAGGAGTGGCCCACTGTAGATTTCATCTGCCTCCATGTGGGGCATGATCCCTGGTGTCGTCGGCGCCACAAAGCCTTTTGGCAGATAAACAAGCTTTCCCGTTCTTGCAGGGGAGATGGCCTCACTATTATATGCTTCTCTTCCTCCTTTACTGAAAAAAAATAAAAATAAATTAAATGACCTATACTGTCCTAGCATCCTCTCATTGTACAGCTATTTCCAGACACTGATGTTCTGGAAGAGGACTGTGGTGTGTGAAGTATGCAGTATTATTCACAACACAGTTTGCAAAATAACAGAAAAAAATGAGATAAAAATGGTGGGAAAATCAGGATTAATAACCTAAACAAATACCCCTAGCCTTTTTTGTGCTGTACACTGTTCGAAACGTGGCACGGAAATTTAAAAAAAGAAAAAATACATTAGCACAGGTAATTTAAAGGCCACACTTTTTGTGTGGGTCCCGTAAGTGTGTCTACACAGAATTACTCAACATTTGACCCATTTTGAAAATTGAAAAAAAAACACTCAAGATAAACCAGGGTGTTTACTTAAAAATCTGACAAAACATGCATTTAACGTTCCTCCATGTGAGTTTTGCCCTCTTTTCTATACATTTCAGTAATATTATTTGACTGTACATACTAAGACAATGTTTTTCCAAAATTGAAGATGGAAAAACATTGGGAAAAATGAAAGATATAAACCCTTATGTGAATTTTATTGGCCCTGCTTTGACCATCATCTTTTCCATCCCTTTTGTGCTTTTTGATTTTTAGACATATGTTTTCAACAAACATAGCAGGAAAGAGTGTGGTGTCTTTTATAAATACATCTAAAATTACATGTAAACCAGTACGAGCTAACCTTTGTCTGCGCTACAATAGGCTAGGGTTGAAGGGGGTGCTGGCATGTCTGCTGAAAGCAAGCCATTGTTTTGTCCCGGGCCGTGGACTGGATTGAAAAGAATTCTGCTGCATCACATTTAGTCTAGTAACAAATCTTATAACTGTGAGGTGTTGTGTACATGCTATGGGTTTATTGTGTTACAGAAATATTCAGTCAGTGCAGTCGTCAGTTGAGTCTGAGATTGTTACACATCATAACCTCATGTTTTTTAATATGAATGCTATAAAACAACATAGTCTTTACTTGTGTACTATATGGCTTTATAGAGTCTTATAAAGTGTACTATATAAGTGGTGTGTAGGAGACTTAGTATCCTACAAAATGTTAAAACAAAACTCTAAAATTACTACCAGTAACCCTTTTTTAAAGTAAACTAAAGAGACGGCAAAAATACATTGGTGCCGCAGTCTTCGTGGCAGTAAATCCAGATATTATTTATCTCCGCAGATTCTAGCTGAGACGCTACGGTCAAAATGAGCTGGAGCTTTCTGACGCGTCTCCTGGAGGAGATCCACAATCACTCCACCTTCGTGGGGAAAGTGTGGCTGACGGTGCTCATCATTTTCCGCATCGTCCTCACGGCGGTCGGAGGCGAGTCCATCTACTCGGACGAGCAGACAAAGTTCACGTGCAACACCAAGCAGCCTGGCTGCGACAACGTCTGCTACGATGCCTTCGCGCCCCTCTCACACGTCCGCTTCTGGGTCTTCCAGATCATCATGATCTCGACCCCCTCCATCATGTACCTGGGATATGCCATCCACAAAATAGCCCGCAGCTCGGAGCAGGAATGCAGGAAGCACTGGAGGCCCCGTAAGAAGCCACCGCACACCAGGTGGAGGGAAAGCCACGCGCTGGGGGATGTCCTGGAGGAGGACGAGGATGATGATGCTGAGCCCATGCTCTATGAGGACACGCTGGAAGTGCAGGAGGCGAAGCCCGAACCAGCAGCCGCAAGCAGCCGTAACCCGCAAAAACACGACGGCCGCCGGAAAATAATGCAGGAGGGACTCATGAGAATCTATGTCCTCCAGCTCACATCGCGAGCTATCTTTGAAATCGGCTTCCTCGCGGGCCAGTATCTCCTCTATGGCTTTCGTGTTAACCCCTCGTACGTGTGCAACAGGGTCCCCTGTCCCCATAGAGTGGACTGTTTCATCTCAAGGCCCACGGAGAAGACAATATTCCTCCTCATCATGTATGTAGTGAGTTGCCTTTGTCTGCTGCTAAACGTGTGCGAGATGTTTCACCTGGGAATTGGCACATTTCGGGACACCCTCCGCCAAAAGAGGCACAGAAACCACAGGCTATCCTACGGCTACCCCTTCTCTCGTAACATCCCAGCCTCACCTCCGGGGTACAACCTTGTAATGAAGTCAGAGAAGCCCAACAGGGTCCCCGCCAGCCTCATCGCAAATGAGCAGGACATGTCCAACGTGGCCCAGGAGCAACAGTGCACCAGCCTAGATGAGAACATTCCCTCTGATTTGGCCAGCCTACACCGCCACCTTCGGGTTGCTCAGGAGCAGCTTGACATGGCGTTTCAAACGTACAGTACCAAAAACAACCAGCCAGTGTCCAGAACCAGCAGTCCGGTATCTGGGGGCACTATGGCAGAGCAGAACCGGGTCAACACAGTCCAGGAAAAACAAGGAGCCAGGCCTAAATTAGCTGCTGAGAAAGCAGGCACAATAGTAAAAAATGGAAAAACCTCTGTCTGGATTTAAAATAGTATAGTAGCTGAACTGTAGAGACTATTTAAAGCTCCAGACCAACACTGAAATAACTGGAGGATTTTACTTGTGTGATGTTTACTTGTGTGATGTGACATCAGACTATAACAATAGGGAAACACGGTATCAATCATACTGCTTTAAAAAAACTGAGCTCAAAATTGTCACATTACTGTGATATACAGCTGTTGAAGGACACAATATTCACAAATGACATCAGAGCAATATATAGCATTAAAAATGATAAACATCAATTAATCAATAGTCAAATACAATGCTTTTAATCTACTTTGTAGTGTGTCATTTTGTGCTTGCCTTCAAAAATGGTTAACATATGCTTCACTTAACGATTGATTATTTTAGGAAGTTTCCAGAATACAACAGTGAGGTATCTACCCTTAACTGTTATTGAAGTGGATTAATTTGGTCAACTTTAAACTATGATAAGTATATTTTATTGTAACTTAAACCAACATTTTGAGAATGTGGAACAGCATACTGACCTTGATATAGTTTCATAATGATTCCTTCATTTTAAGAACATCCTTGCTTACATAACCTTTTGCCAAAATGGAAAGCCTAATAAAAACAGAATAGAGGGTTAAGTAAATTACCACATCATTTTGAAACTATGTAGGCCTAAGAAAGGTATAGGTCATTTTTTAAAGAATTTTGACATTTTAAAAAGGAGATAATGCATGCTTTACAAATGGGCACATACACCATAATACATAGGAAAAGCTATACTTATTCATGTAAGGCACATTAGGCATGTTTTGTCTTTAATATGATAATTTTATGTTTTCAGTTTAATGCCTAATTCTGCCTTCACTTTATGAATCTCCAAAAAGTGCCTAAATATTTAAAAGATTGTTGAAATAGAGAAATAAACTTATTTGAAACCTCTAGTGCTTCATTATTTATATAATCTTTATAACTGGTGAGCAAACACATGAATTTAAGCCCAGAGAATTATTCTTAGAGGGAGTAAGTGTAAGTAACCTGATAGCAGCCCCAATGAGATCCAGCTAGTTAGG
>JAODLI010000305.1:0-12133 GCA_027575585.1 Percopsis omiscomaycus | reverse complement strand
GGGGCACTCCGGGGGCACACGCGGGAGGTTCCTGGGGGCATTGGCACCTCGGAGGGCACCTCTGGGACCAAACTAGCGTCAACATCTGGGAAGGGAAAGTAACAATGATTTTTTTCTCTTCCCATAGACCAACAAATACATTAAGTTATGAAGTAAAGTGTCTGTTAATGAACAAATCACCCTTTACTCATGAACATCATCAATACTCATGAGTCACACCAGATTGTTCAACTAACATAACTAAAGGTTTGCAAATATCCGTTTGTTTGTTCCGAACTTACTTGTGTTGAAAGATAGAAAAATACAACTAGGAGGGACATCTTCATTCTTAGCGGTGGTTTGTTGAAGAGAATCAAACCAACTCTCTTGTCTTTAGATCCGTTATCATATAAAATTATCCCTTCTCTTTGGCTGTGGAGATTATAATCTCTCTGTCGTTCTGACTGAGGCCTCTGTAGGACTCTATCCTTTTATAGGAGTGTTACTCTGCCAGACTTATGACGGCAATCAGGGTTGGACATTGGAATGGTAAGAGAGAGAGAGAGAGAGAGAGAGAGAGAGAGAGAGAGAGAGAGAGAGAGAGAGAGAGGAACAGACTATTTATCCTTGACAATATTGATTAATCGATTAGTTCAATTAACGCTAAATCATTTATGCAATTATTGATATAAATATTAATGACAATGAAACAAGTAATAAATAACTTATTACTAAGACTGTTCATTGCTGATTACATAATCTCACTGCTACTGAATCCCCCCCCCCCCTTTTTTCCCTTTCCCTTTTTTGCTTATTGTTCAAACATTAGTCCCATATGTTAATGTTTTCAAGACAGCAGGAGGGACCTTTTTGACCTTTCTCCCTGAACCCCACCTGGGAGGTCACAGTTTAGACTCCTCATATTCCCTGTAGGACCACTGCTGCTGCTTTAAATAGCTACCAGTGGAAACTTCAGCCTGAACAAATAGGAGACTGATGCTTGAGTGACCACATCTGGTGTCAGCTAATTTAAATGCTGATGAGTTCTCCTGAGAGGGGTGAAGTTATAATTCTGGTAATGCTATTGATAAACAACTTGTGTCAACAATTTCACCTTTCATGATATTGATATTGTATTCCATTATATATACATGTTGTATAATAAATGTAATAGGATAAATGTGATCATGACAATGACAGCATAGGCTCTCATAATCATCGTAACCTTTTTTATTGAGTGAGCGAGACTCTCAGCCGAAAGGTTGTAGGTTCAATCCCTGACATGCCCGGCCTACCTGTAAGCATCCATGAACAAGATGCCTCTTTAATATTTGTAACTACACTCACTGTCAGCCGCTTTGGCTTAGAGCGTCTGCTAATGTAAAGACAGGAAATAAGGGGAGAGGCTGGTAGTCTAAATGAAGCATGCAGTGCCATAAAATGGTGTGTTGCCTAATTAGTCAAAAGCCTGATTCAGAGGTGTTCAAATAGTTTGCTAGAGGAAGGCGAAAAATGTAAAGACTTCACATCTGTGCTGTCTTTGCCGACTGGGTCTGGGACTATACTATTTAACACTGTTCCAGCAAAGTCTCTCTCTTTCTTTCTCTCTCTCTCTCTCTCTCTCTCTCTCTCTCTCTCTCTCTCTCTCTCTCTGACCTACCACGTTGAAAAGACAGCTGGAAAGTGAAACGTGTTTTAACTGTCCTGCTTTTCAAGGCCTATCTCACAAGACTGAAAACCAGGAAGGAATCGCTGAGTCCTGAGAACTGGAATTAACATTTTAAATGTGCAATTTAAATTAGGTGTATTCCTTTGTGCCTGCTTGTTTGTCTAGTGTGTGCATGGCTGGGTTTGCCCAGCAGAGGTCAGTGGCAATAACAGAACATTTTTATAAACCCTAAAATATTTTGTGATAGTCTTTACAAGGTTTTTGCTGTGCATGCTTGGTTGATGCACTGAAAGCATCAGGTACCTGTTCACCTGTTCAGCCATTTTTGTTATCACACATGTCTTCGCCTTTCACCACCTCTACCTCACACTGTTCATGTCTTTATTCACACATGCGTGTTCATATGTCTGCACACTCTTCATAAATAAAACATCTAGCCAAGTGACAGCAAAACACTGGGATTTAACATCTTGGGAGGTCACCACAAATCTCTCACCCAGGATTTATTTGAAGTAGATCACTTTATGTGTGCCGAGAGACCGGTGCACAGAGGGCACTGTCTAATGCCTTGTGGCCGTGGATGGACACAATATAAATTTTAGCTAGGTGCTATGGAAAAACACATGAAGGATGGATCTGAAAAGAGAGGCCAGGTGCTCTACTAGGAGGTAGGCCAGCCACAATTTAGTATAGCACTGACTTGTGGTGTAGGACTACCTTACATAGGCGTAGGAGAAAGTCTGGACAGTGAAATTATCTGTAGGCTGCTTTCCCTCTATCAGCCTAATATACTCTTTCATTTCATATTTAACAGTAAACTGCAAAGCTTAGGCCTACTTAGGTGACTTGAACATACAGTATATTAATTAATTATACAGTTTTAATAACAGGTGCGGCTTCTATGTTGTGCAGGCTATACAAAGGGGAAATCATTTGCAAACACTATTTATGTGGATTTAAGGGTTATTGAATACCTAAATAATAGCTCTTACGAAAATGTACTGTATGTAGGCTAATGTAGAATAAAATACTTTAATAGACAGTTTGCGTCTATTTTGACAATTTCACAAGTAAAATTACTCTTTAATATTCCATTCCTCAGTGTGGCAGCGGTGAGGCGAAAAAATAAAGTTATGGCCAAAACACATAATACCTGCTAAACTAGCAGAGTTAGTTACAAAAAAGTGTGCACACAAAAGGAAATGGATTTCAAAGCATCTGTGGGAGTCGAGAAGAGAGGTTGCCCAGCTATGTTTGCCTTGAGAGCCCTCTAGTGGTCGAAGTGCTTCAAAACACTATTAGCCACACTTATAGTTAAATATAATTGTATTTATTTATTTTTTAAATGATTTAGATATACTTTAGTAGCCTACTTGTTTTATAACGTTTACGTTGATTTAGTTAAAAAAAGTTTTATTTTATGTTTTAAGCGGGAGTGAGAGTTCAAAGGTTACAAACAAAATGGCGGAACGTGTTTGAGAATATGATCATATCTCCTTGAGCCGTCCGAAGAAGATGTTTATTTGAATGCTTTGATCCTCAACGAAGACTACTATGCCATACCGGTTTCCAGTAAAGATTGAACTGCATTTGTGGATTACCTCGTTGCTCCTGGAGTACTAGCCGAGGATATTGAACTCTGTTATGCACAGATAACAGTCTGTGCTGTTGCATTTTTGTGCATGTTAGAATATCATACAGATCTGCATATTTGCAAACTTATGGGTCTGTTTTTATAGGGACTCGGGGTAGCAACTAACCATAACCATTTCACAGGACAAACAGTACAGTACCGGTAGTGTACTTCACAACAAAAGATACACTTCCTCCAGGATGTTTCAATTCCGATAGTTCAACGTTGATCGAAGATGAACAGGAAGAAAGACAAAGGATTTGAGAGCCCACGTCCTTTTAAATTATAAGTATTTTCTCTTACTGCACAGCCAAATAAGTGATTCAGTAAGCTAAAGTTAGTTACATTGGCTGAAGCTTAAAAGAGTAACGTTAAACTTGAGACATACGCTTGAACATAGATACAATAATGTAATAATTGAATATAGATTTACGTTAAAAAAAAATGACAATTTGTTTTTGTCTTTACGACCCACCAGGTTGTGTGCATCAATAACATCAACTTCCAGCGAAAATCTGTCATTGTAAGTACACAGACATTGTATTTAAATCAATAATCACTAGATTTTAATTCATTTAATTTAATTTACCACTGTTTGTTTACTGTATATACTGTACATTTTTGTGTTCAGACATTCATGTGGGTTTATAATAGTCATTCACTTAGCTGGTGATTGGTTATTGGATCTCTTGTCAGAGTTCCACCCATCGGCTGCGCCAAACAACCTATCTCTTGTGAACATGAAAAATACATTATTAAATACATGAAGTATTATTCTTAAGCGCAGAAATTAAAGCCTATTGTTAACAATGTGGTAAAGGCTGTGGAAGATTTGGAGATAATTGAATGTTTTTTCAACATTATAAATTGAAGATCAAGCCTTACCTACATTTGCCTACAATAATTCTCTCTCTCTCTCTCTCTCTCTCTCTCTCTCTCTCTCTCTCTCTCTCTCTCTCTCTCTCAGGGCTATGTGGAGCTCACCATTTTTCCCACAGTGGTCAACCTCAATAGGATCAAGCTCAACAGTAAACAGTGTCGCATCTACAGAGTCCGAGTCAATGAACTCGAGGCTCCGTTCCTCTACAATGACCCCACATTGGAGGTCTGCCACCATGAGTCCAAGCTGTAAGTCAATGGTGACTAAAGGAAACTCGAGTCATTGTTTGTGTATTTTGGATGGAATCGACAATGATCAGAATAGTTTCCATTTGTGTTAGAAGAGCTACCCAGTAACCAGGCATTGATTGTGCACTGTGATGTCCATCCATAACTCTTCTGTGTGTGTGTGTGTGTGTGTGTGCGCTTTGGTGTTTTGTGCGTGTTTGTAGGAGGAACCTGAACTACTTCTCCAGTACTTACACGGCAGCAGTGAGTGCGGTGGACCCTGATGCAGGACACGGGGAGCTGGTGATCAAAGTCCCCTCAGAGCTGTGGAAGCAAGGAGACGGTACGCCCATAAAGCATAAACGTCCCGATGGTGTGGGCCTGCATATATGTTTTTTTTTGGTCACTGCAGCAGCCTTAGTGTAAAGTCAGCATTGTCTTTTGTATGTCCAGATCTGAAGGTGCTAAAAGTTTACATAGAGTTTTCCTTGGACCAGCCTAAAGGGGGGCTTCACTTTGTTGTTCCCGATGTGGAGGGCAGCATGGCGGAGAGAGGAGCTCATGTGTTCTCCTTCGGATACCAGAACTCCTCCAGGTGGGATTACTTTCAGAATAAGAATATATATTTGTAATTCTAGTAGTGTGCTCTTGGTATTAATAGTTCTGCCTGTACTGAAGGTCATCACGTTGTCTTGTGCCTTAAGATTCTGGTTCCCCTGCGTTGACTCCTACTCGGAACTGTGCACGTGGAAGCTGGAGTTCACGGTGGATGCTTCCATGGTGGCAGTGTCCTGCGGGGATCTGGTGGAGACCATCTACACACATGACATGAGAAAGAAGACCTTCCACTACGTTCTCCCAATCCCGACTGCAGCTCCCAACATCTCTCTGGCTGTGGGGCCCTTTGTGATCCTGGTGGACCCCTACATGCATGAGGTGGGTTTGTAGTAAGCAGGGGGTTCACTTTGTATTGCGTAGGCAGTTTAAACACCACTTTTTATCTATCCCTTTATACTTGTGTTTTCTACACTAACACTAAGTTTCTCCAACCACTAGGGGCCACTGGTGACCCAGTACCACTGGCACAAAGTTAAATAGTTGAATATGTTTGATTTAGCAAAGTCATTTACCTGTTGAGTGCCTTCACCACATATTATTTCTGTTACTGGTATGATCATGTTATGTAATTCTGTCAATACTGTAAGACAATTTTAAACAATATAAGTTAATCATTTTGAAGGGCATGCCCTTGCCATCACAAGGAAATACTATTCTATCAATCACTGGTATTCCATATTTGAAACCAGCTTTAACATCATGCCTTTTTTCTAAAATACAATGCTTAAGTGGTTTCAATATTTTTTCCTTATTTTAAATTTTTTACATTTTGGATGCTGTAGTGACAGGCCTCTCCACATTTTGTTTATGTCATGATACTATTTGTATGCTTGGTGCATTTTGCACTGCCATGTTGGACTCTGTTAGACCCTGTGTTAAAGGTCCACTGTATCTCTGTGTGACTCTCTCCCCTCTCTCCCCTCCCAGGTGACGCATTTCTGCTTGCCCCAGCTGCTGCCGCTGCTCAAGCACTCCATGTCCTACCTGCACGAGATCTTTGAGTTCTACGAGGAGATCCTGACCTGCCGCTACCCGTACTCCTGCTTCAAGACCGTGTTTGTGGATGAGGCCTACGTGCAGATGTCGTCCTACGCCTCCATGAGCATCTTCAGGTAGGAGTGGACTGGGTGTCATGGGTTCGAGACCCAGTGTAGGCCTACCTGTAAGAATTATTGAGAAAGAGGTTCCTTGTCATACTTGTAATTGTCCTTGTATTTGTGAGTCACTTTGGATAAAAGCGTCCGCTAAATTACCTAATTGTAAGGGTGTTAGTGGAGCTGCTGACTTTTGAATGGCACCATATTTTTATGTTCATTTATGTTATCAAAATCTATGGGCAGGTTGCCCCTACAGGGATTTAATGGGAATTCAGACCAGGACCTAATTTTCCCATCTCTTCGAACTGTGACACTTTTGTATCTGACCATGGTCTGATCAAACAATTCAGTTGTCCCGGTGATTTCTACTGTTGAGACATAGATTATAATGGAATCAAACAGGCCAGCGAAAAATCACACACTCACCGAAAACGTATCCTTTTAAAGGCTCAGTATGTAGGATTTAGCGGTGAGGTTGCAGATTGCAATCAACTGAATACCCCTACCTCACCCCTCCCTTTCCCAGCGTGTATTAGAACCTACGGTGGCCAGATTCAAGCTGCCACTTCAATGTAAAAATGCGAATGGCGCTCTCTAGAGTCAGCAACATGGCGGTCCCCGTGGAAGAGGACCCGCTCCCTATGTAGATATGAAGGGCTCATTCTAAGCTTACAAAAACACAATGATTTGTTGTTACAGGTGAATATACACTAATGAAAACACAATTGTGAATACTGTATTCCATTTCTGCTAATAGAGCCCCCTGAATCCTACATAATGTACCTTTTAAGTCTGTATCATTAACACTTTTGTATTTGGTTTAGTGCTAGGCTCAATCCCTGTCCAGGAAGCATCCTAAATGTGTTTTATTCTGATTTTGTATTTATTTAGACTAGGCTACTTTATTTGATGTAAATGCAAATTCCATAATGAATAGAATAGGCTTTAAACTGCATTGCACACCATGTCACTCTGAGGAGTGTAGCTATAGTGAATGCATCATTGAGAGAAAATGTGCTTTTTTCTGATGGCCTCACTTTGTCCTTGTCCTCATGTTCCATATATACCCTGTCTGACCCACGTACTGGCTTTCTCTCTCTTTTAAGCCACCTATATGCCTCTTTCTTATTCATACTTCACACATTTCCAGTCCTGCCCGCGTTCTCTCTTTTCTCCCAGTCACTGGCTCTGTATCTAATTTGATGTTCGTCATTCCCTGTGTCCCAGTACCAACATGCTCCACAGTGCCATGATCATTGACCAGACCCCTATGACACGCCGCTGCCTGGCCCAGGCTCTGGCACAGCAGTTCTTTGGCTGTTTCATCTCCAGAATGTCTTGGTAAGGCCAGCACACAAACACAGTCCTGATAATTACAGCATAGATAATTACAGTTATGATAGTATAATTGCAATAAAAATCTTATTTTTGAGGTTAGTGACTATACATAAATAATAAACATTACACATTATTATTATTATTATTGGAAGGGTTTTGTATCTGACCACATGCTAAAAACAGAAGCTAATTTCTTTTTAATGAGCAAATCCTGCTATTAATGTTTATTGTTACTTGCTAGTCACTTTTACTGGCTCATTGGCCACCAGAATGTTCTGTTCTCATTGAGAAGTGTTGTAAGACTCTCAGTCTGTACATAAATGAGTGGTGATGAGAGATTTACCACAGAACTATCCTATTTCATTAGCACACAGGGTATCAGAAGTTGGGCCAACACTGGCCTCACTCACTGTAATAGCCAACATGATGGATCACTGTGCAAGGGGGTGTGTAAGGTTCTAAGTGTGTGTGTGTGTGTTTGTTTACGTGTGTATGTGTGCGTATGTGTGTGTGTGTGTGTGTGTGTGTGTGTAGGCTGCAGAGAACACAGTGACTGTGAAACCATAGAGGGCCCAGCCTACTCCCACAGTGGAAAGAATGATGGCACTTCTGAACATGACACGACCAAACAGATGCATCCCTGAGGTGTGTGTGCGTGTGTGTGTGTGCGTGTGTGTGTGTGTGTGTGTCTGTGTGTGTGTGTGTGCATGCGATCTTGTGTGAGTCACCTTGGCACGCCAAAGTTTAAAACTCCCAGGGTCCGTCCTAATTGGCCCAACAGCAGAGGAAGCTGTTTACGATGCGTAGGTGTGTGTGTGTGTGTGTGTGTGTGTGTGTGCATGTGTGTCCATCCCGTGAGGTTGCAGGTGAGCATGCGTTGGGCTTTACGAGCGTGTAAGTGAGCGGCTGAGCCAGCGAGTGCGTGAGAGACTCTCTCGCTTCATGTGGTCTGTGATCCTGCCATGGTTAGCATAATTGTGTTTACAGTCAGGCCGCTGCCTACCCCTGACCGGCCGTGGAACAAACAGTTACTGGAGATGCTTCAAAACAGAAGCCAAGTCCAGCGTAGGCTGAAAGAAAACAAAACAGCGTGTGTGTGTGCTGCAGGTATCAGGAAAGCTAGAAAGAAGTCTCAAGAAATGCAAAAATGAGAGCCTCAAGTACTGTCGGCTGTTCCCAAAGCCTGAAAAGCAAATATATGTTTAGTTGTTTGATCAGGCTTTGTTTTTGTAGGTTTTGACCATCTCAGGGGGGATTCTAACACACTTTTTCCCCACCAGTTGACCACAGTGTGGACCGCTGCTGTAGCCTCCGCTGGGTCGGCCGTGAGGCGGCTGAGATCCCGCTGCCAGGCGCTCGTCTCTGGAGCCATGGGAGAGGCTTTTCCACCAGCCTCTCCTCACACGGCAGATAGGATGTCAGCCCATCCAGTTCAAAGAGCAGGAATAACAACAGCAGCAAAATAAGGGTTCCCCTTGTTCCCCTTTGTGTCTTCAGGAACGTTGGAAGCAAACGACATTCTGTTAGAAAAAAGACAACAGCATGTCATCAGGGCTAACTTAGTTATTACCTTTTAACATACCATTCCACCCTGAAAATACCTGCTAACAGTCTAAATACTGTACCAACAATGAGAAGGATATTACATTTTTTGTATGTATGCATATGTGAGCGTGTGTGTTCCCATCTGTGTGTGTGATGTTGTGTAATGTTGTCTATGCGTGCATGTAATCTTGTGTCTACACGACTGTATGTGTGATTCTCTCCCACACTGATGTTAGCACACCACAACACAGACAGACACACAGACAGACGCTTGTTTATTCCTGGATTGCGTTCTGTAATCTCGTAGCACTGCCGTGGTTTGCAGCAGACAAACTGATGGATCGCTGAAGAACACAGCCGAGCGTGTTTCCAATCAATGGAAGGATCAGTGTAGATTAAGAAGGGGTCGTCCCTCGCGAAGCATCAGACACACACACACACACACACACACACACACACACACACACACACACCGCATCCCACTCAAAACTGTCTCGCTCTCGGCTGATCCAGGAGTACGAGAGGATTTGTGAGTCTGAGTACGGGGCCAAGCGGTGGGTAGATCTGTATGTGGATACCGGTGTGTGTGTGTGTGTGTGTGTGTGTGTGTGTGTGTGTGTGTGTGTGCGCGCACAGACACGTGTGTTTGTCCATAAAAATCAAATGTGTTGTGAACTAGGAAATTTACATGTGAACAATGTTTCATACATTATACTTAATTATCTGTTTAGTATCCCATATAGTCTATGTGACATGTATGTGTTGTGCCTAAAATACATGCTTATATGACATACTGTCTGTGGGCTCACACACCCCAATTATTATTCTAAATATTTGTTTATGGCTAGGTTCACAGGTTAGGTTTACACAGTCATCTAGAATGTAGATTATCAAGCCTGTCATCAGAGGTGGATAATGTGCAAATGACAAGCAGACAGAGAGACAGACAGACAAAGACAAAAACTGAATCTGAGAGACACTCAGAAGAAGATCAAACAAGGAAAAAAGAATGCTAAGATTCAAGTGAAGATTTACAACCAGATTGAAGTGAGAAACCACAAATGTCTTCTTCGTAATCTAGTCTAATCAATCAACTGCAATCAACTGTAGCCTGGGATATAAATCTAGGAAATACCAGGCGTGACAGTGAATGCAATCAGATAGTTATGATTTAGGGCATAAGCAAACATGCAGTGAGGGATATGACAGACTCAATCTTGTCAAAATTCGGAATGGAAAGGATATACGAGTGCAGAGTATACTGTAATTCCTTTGTTTATGGCCAGCGGGAATACTCTGCCATGCAGGCAGACATGGGCTGCAAGACTAGGTTCTGCAAATAAAGACGCCTCTACTGTTAACAGGCTCTGAGGTCACAGTGAATGAGGTCACAACAAACCACCACAGCGCTATACTGTACGTAAACATCACCATGACAACGGTTACCCCTTAGAATCATTCTTCGCCAGGACAGGAATCTGCGTTTCTCCGGTAGGCCATGGCGTGTTTGTGCCCTAACCACAACCAACAACAATTTGTCTTCTTCTTACAGACTAGAAAGAATGGAATAGGATGGGATAGGATGGACTGTCCAAGAGGGTTCATGTTTTCTTGGTTACTGTAGCAAAAAGCCGCATCGCCATTCTGGTGGGAATCTGATGCACACTGAGTGCAGTGTGTTTGTGTTCACCTTCAAGCGTTTGTCATTCTTCACAGTGCTTCCTGGAACACGACTTGAGGTAACGATAAACAAGAGCACCAACATGCCACTCAAAAGCACACTGTGGTGATTCTTCTACGAAACAATATTGGACCAAGGCCCAGCAACAGCAATTAGTGAAAATGATTGTACTTAATTAAATGTATGTTTTAAAACCGCGACTTTCTCACATAAACCTGATGAACTTGTTCCCTGGAAAGTGAAAAGCTTTGCCACAGACAACTTACAGTTTTAGTTAGCTTTTAAGATTTCATATAGTTGCGTATTAACCTACATCAGGCCAACATCCCAGCGTGGCGGGAGGAAAGGCTGCAGTAGCCACAGACATATCTTTGGCTACTGCTCCCTTCTCAATGCCCACGAGGAAATGTGAGCGTGCATCTCTCATGGGGAAAACAACAGCCAGTGGACCCAATATGTGCTGACAGCTGGCCGTGCCTCCGAGGAGGAAACCCAGCAGGAGCAAGCTTACGTGACTTGAGATCGGTGCGATAAAGCCATGTGGACCAGATAGAAAGTGAGACCGAGAGCCTCCAGTGGTTAGGATGCGCTGTGTGGTGACACCGAGGCCTCGCTGCTGGGCTTCTCTAGTGGCTGTGTGCGCTAGAACTGAGCGCCAGATTAAGATCAATGTAGAGCAGCTGAAATGACCTGGTTTGACTTATTGTTTCACAGATCACAAACCCAGATAGTCATTTTCCCTTACGTGAAAAGGTCTCCTTCCCATTTTGGAGGGGGAAAAAACAAGTGTTAAGTTACCTGTGGCCTTGTCGTTTTTTTTCATGGTTGGCCTACATCGGAATAGTACGATTTTTACCCCTTATCATACAGCCCATAACTGTATTCAATTGGCCCTTAGTAACAGGAAGGTGGTCCTTAGAAACCACATGGCATCCCATAATATTGCTATTAGCAAAGAATGAAATGATAGAATACAATAGTGTGCGCTTAGCAGTCATATTACGTATTAAAATGATAGGATTATGATAAACGCCTCTTTATGTGACCATTAGGCCAGAGGGCACCGTGGGACCAACCAAACTAACTGACTAAATGCTTCCAAGTCTACCAACCAGCCATCTTACTAGGCCACCATTCAGTCAAGCCATCCTTTCATAGACTGGACAGAAAAGCAGGCAGGGAGGGCGGAGGGTGAAATCAGGACCATATGAATGACATTCCAGCTGGTCTTGAGTCTGGGTGTGTTGCTTGTTGTTGCCGGTGGTTTGGGAAGTCTAGGAGCCTGTGCTGATTTAGGTCTCGTGTCGACACAACCCTGGCACAACGCATGCTCTGAATCACCGCCCGGCTGCCAATAGCACAGCTCAGACGTGCACACACACATACACGCACACACACGCACACACACACACACACACACACACACACACACACGCACACACACACACACACACACACACACACAC
>JAODLI010000304.1:0-12135 GCA_027575585.1 Percopsis omiscomaycus | reverse complement strand
CCCAGCATGGGGCCTCTGTTCTGGTCTTCTGTTGTTGTTGTTTTTTACAACCACCTTAATGACTTAAATTGTGTCCAATTAAGTAGGGCTGGAGAGAAGCATCCCTACTCCCAGCCGTCAGAGTTCCCTCTGTGCGGTGGCAGTGGAGCATGTGTTTAATTAGAGCACTCTGAAAGACTGTAACGGAGTGTTTCTCCTGGAATGTTAATCATTAGTGGGATCCTGACTGAGCAGCTCCTAACTGTTTCTGAGTATTGTTGGATTCCATGGTTTCCCCTTTTGAAGCCTTGCTGCTTGGGAAAATGCTTCCATGTGTGGGAATTGCCAGTTGTTGTTTTTTTTTACTGCATCCTCTTCTTCTCTTCCAACGACCTTCTCCTTGCGCCTGTATGCCCAGCCCACGCCTGTTTCGACCAAGTCCCATTGATGTGCCAGTTTAGCTTTAGGCCAGAAAGGCGCAGGAAATGCTTGTTGCCTTGTAGAGGACAGACTGCGGAACTCCAGAGAAACCTGTAGTCAAGCACAGATGTGAGAGGTGCGAGGTTAAACTGCGTTGCATCTCAAACTTTCTGAAAGTGGGGACATAATAGTCGAAGGAGGTGTCAAAGGCATGTACTGTATAAATAAGTGGACAAACCCTCCGTGAAGTCACCCATAGATTTTCTGAAGAAAGGGTTTGAAGCTGAAGTGTGCCGGCTCTGGCCGTCGCCATCTTGGATTGTCTGAGTCCCGGCTATAATGAATGGATAAATTGATGGTTTAATATACTTTCAACTGATGAGCTATATAAAAATTCACCCCCCGTACAGTTGTCATGAACGGGGAAACTAGCTATAGAGACCAAAACAGTTATTTGTACCAGGCTGTAAACATGTTTATTTCTGCTGTAAAGTTGAACATTTTAACATGGGGGTCTATGGGGATTGACTCGCTTTTGGAGCCAGTTTCAAGTGGCCATTAGAGGAATCGCAGATTTTGGCACTTCCGTGTTGGATTCATTTTTCATCACCGGAGGTTGCCGCTTGGTCAAAGGTCACCGAACGCGGGCACTGAGAGGCCATTAAACAGAAATGCTACCATCAAATGCTTACAGGTCCTATGTAGACCTGGAGCATTCCCATAGTAATATAATATGTAATATCCTTTATAGTATGTAGTGTCACCACTCTGTGGATGGAGACCACACAGGACAGGGTTGGCAGCGCTTTTGTCAGCGCAAGTGTGTGGTGTAGAAGCCACCCATTCACCTCTGGTGCGCTCTGTGTGTAGAATGCCAGAGGCCTTTGTTGAGCTAAAGTGTCTTCAAATAAAGAGGCTTCCTCCCTGGAACAGCCGCAGGTCCTCTGTTGCTCCACACCCCATTGAGCCCAATGAGGTCCTGCTTTTACAACTAGGTGAGAGGTGTCAAATTGAGGGTGAAATACGATGGCCTGTCCATATCCTACGCTACAGCAATGTCTGGCAACAAAGTAAGAAAATGCTTTACATCGGAAAAAAAACAATGCTAGGCCTGATTTATGTAATTGAATAGAGTGGCTTGGAATTCTTTGAATTATATACATCGTGTGTGCCTCCCACACAATAGCGCTATAATTAAGTCAAACTTAACCTAGCATAAAAGGCGAGTAAATAGTAGAACTAATAATTCTATAACTCAGGTCCTCTCGTGCTGAGATCATCTACTGAACAATGTTATGTTTGTACAATTTACAACCATAGACTTCAATCCAATAATTATGCGTAGAGAATGAGATTATTGAAGAATGCACTTTGAGTGACCCAGAGCAGTTGTTACAGTCTACTGTGTTCTTATTGGAGGAAGCAGATGGGAATTTCAGTCTTAGTTGAAAAGTTCAGAAGTACAGTATTGGTATCTAATTAACTGAGACAATCTAATAAAACTCCAATCCCGCCAAATGACTTTTACAGTGGTTTTGACGGCTTTGAGAAAAACAAGATCTTTAGTTAAGGTCAAGTGTCAAGTGTGATTATATTTTCCCTTAAAAATGCAAATGTGATTAGTCAGAAACTGGGTTTGGATCTAAGCTCTGCGTCCTGCTGCCCCATGCAGCAGTGTGACACAGTAAAAGAGGTTATGTCAGGGTTATAGGGCAGACGAGCCCATGGTCTGACCCAGGTTTGTCCATGCCAATCTAGCTAAGTCAATATCAGCGTACTAACTGCCCCACCAGTTGACCTTTTCTTACCTCTTTCAAGGCGTAAAAGGATTGTTGTTACAGTAGTGATAGGCTTTTATTGGCCTTTATAACTGGGTCTTTTGTTGAGCCTGTGACCTGCTAATACCCACTGGCCAGTCATTTAAGCTTCGAGCCAGGCCTACTTTTTATGATAAGTTTGTGGGTGCTATTCACAGCAATGGCCCTCAATGATAGTAAACTGCCACTTACTGTAGGGTGGTGGAGAAGAGACTGACCTGTCATAGCCCATTCACAGTAACTAATGAATAATTCATATAGGACCTAGACTGATCTTCATCAAGATGTTAGTCATTCTTTCTTTCCTAAATGGTTCTCAACATAAAGCAAATCAATCAAGAAATGTCATTGCGTTCCCATTACGACCGTGGTTTTGTTTTACAGGTTCCCATTTTCAAGGGACGAGTTTGAACCAGAGAGGAATGTGGCTTTATCGTTGGGTGTGGGTTCTGATGGTCATCTCTCTGCCCTATCATTGTCAGAGCATGCTGTCTGTGGAGTAGCTAGCGGCTAGCACAAGGCGTTTAGTTTTTTTTTTAACAGCAGTGAGAAGGTGCAGACCAGGTGTGAGGTGCTGTTCAGGTCGTTGTGGCTATGACAGGAGAATAGGCCATAAAGCCCCCCTGGGCAAGAGATTTATGGGTCATCTGGTGCTCTTTAAGGTCAAAAGTCAGGGATGCACGGTTGTCCAACTTTATATTTTTCAACTATCTGAGGAGGACCTTGAACTGAGAAATAACAGAAGACCTTTCTAAAAATATTGGTGTCAGGAAGACTTTTAGGTCTAAGTGTGTACACTCAAACCAAAGACAGAGATAAAGCTTTCTTTTTTAATTCTTTAAAATAGAATGGACACTCTTTCAGTCAGTATTATTTACAGACAGCTTCATAACCATAAATCAAACCACAACCAGACCGAAAAGCCTATTTGCAGAATTGTCATTGCCAACTGCGTTGGCAAAGTTCTTCAGAAGTTACCACACAGTAAACTAGCAGGGTAACTAACTGGAGTTCATATAAATGCATATAAATAGGTCTGACGATTTTATTCGATTCAGTTTCTAGTGATGTAAGAAGCTGGAAGCTGACCATTGATTTGACAATGCCAGTGATTCGTGATTCACAGGTGCAACACTCGGGTTGTGTATTCAACTTGTTAATCGACCTGTTAGTCAGCTTTCCTTCAATTCGCAAACTTTCGAAACCAGAAAACCATTCCAGAACTGTTTCAGATAAAAGCAACACATATCCTGCCGGAGTGTAAGGACAGTTCATTTCACAACTGTTCATTTTGGCATTGGCTCAGCATTTTCCATTTTTACTGTGTATTTCCTGAAAGGCCACCGGACAGGATTCTACAGTTGTACGTTCCCTTTAAGACTTGCTAATGGAGTAGAGTCTTTTAGACCTGCACAATGGCTTGTGGTTAGTGCTGGAACCTGCTGTGAATGGTCCTTCCTTCTCCCTGGCCTTGGCTGCTACAATGGCTTTGTCCCCACACACACAAACACACACACACACACACGCACACACACACGCACGCACGCACACACACGCATCATCTCTTTAAACATGAAATGCAACATCTGCTGCCATGTTCATAAAGAAGGCCATTCCAACTCGTTAATACATTTCTGGCATCCTTGTAAAGTGTTTTAATTCTTTGTTTCACAAGCTTACTCAGCACTCAGAAGGGCCTATTTTTTTATTTCTCTGGGAGACGGTCGTGTTTTCTGAAAATGTCCCAAAGAGAGAAAGAAGTATAGCCAGCCCTGTCCAGAGTTTTACCTGTACCTGCGGCGATTGTTTTCCGAAGCAAAAAGAAGAGCCTCACCTTCTAACATTCCTCAGGAGGCGAAGGAGAAGAGGAGGTCAAATGCGACCTTCTCTCCAGGGAGTCTGACTGATACCAGCTCATAACAATCACAATATCACAGTATATGGACATTATTCATACACTGTATTTATGTTGACTGTTAATATGCAAAATCATATTTTGAGGCTCTCGTCAAGATTACATTAGTCGGCCATTAGTGTGTATTTGTGACATGTGTGTTTGTCATTTGTTGTTATTTAAATAGGATAAAGATGCATGCCGTCAACGTATCCTCTACGTAAACCCTATCCCTAATAAGATAAAGAGATAAGCGGTTCTCAACGCGTCTAACCTCAGGACCCACATTCGTCCTTGGTCATCAAATTCAGTAAACTTATACAGATAAAAGTTTGACTTTTGACGGAGCCGAAGCACACGTCCACGACCCACACGTCCACGACCCACTCCACACCAGCTCGTGACCCACTTTTGGGTCGGGACACCACCAGTTGAGAAACACTGCACTATGTGACTTTAGACAGGATATGATCTAGTAGCTGCAAAGCTCTGGTGCACTTACTGACTCCTCATGTGTATAAGTATTTCCTAACACGTGAAGTATGACTTCACTTGACTGAAGGTCTATTTAGAGACGCATGATTTTAGAAAAAGTGTTGAACATTGGTTTATGTAGTCATTAAAGGGTTGAGCATGCTTGTAACACAGATGTAGGTGAATTCACGGACCATTGTATATTTGTTCAAATAGATTCTGGTTATTCTGAAGAATAGGGTTTTGTTCTGAATTTCCGAAAACAATCTGTTAACAGTTTTGTGAGATTAACCAGATTGCTGACATCACTGCTGACTGGGCCGATCAGTAGGTGGGGTTCATTTGAGACTGATCCAAAATATTGATGGTGGAGTGCTCTGCCTTTGCTCTGGCAAGCTGCCACCCACATCATTGGAAAGATGTAGTCTGCAAACAGCTCACTGTAACCAAGTGTCATTCCATCACACTGGCAGAGTCTGGCACACTGAGAGACACAAACCAGTCAAACCAAACCCTCAGTGTAATGTTGACCAGCTTCACCGCATCTTTAGGCAGTTTAAGGCTGACAGCAATGGGAGCGACATGTGAAAGCTCTTGTGGGGGCGGTCAGTGTGGTAACATCGCCGTTCCTTCGCACAGATCCTGTGAGCGTCACCATCAGTGGCTCTCATGATGAGGCACGTTTGAGGAGCCACAGGAGAGGGGGCAGCACCTTGCCCTGCCATGCCCTACCCTGACTGGCTGGGCTGATGTTAAGGGGCCGGGCTGAGGTTAAGTGGGCTGGACAGGGGTATGTGTGTGTGGGGGGGGGGGACAGGAGAGATTGGAGTAGGTGGGGTGGCCATCTGGTTGAGCTCCTCCACATGCATGCACACTCTGAAACATCCTCTCCACACACACCCTGACACACACCTCCCTGAGCGGTAGAGCCTCACTCTGATATGGGCTGTAGCTGTGCTGACAGTGCTGACACAGAAGGCTGGCTGCTGCTGGGCTGGATTTGGAGCTGAGGGTCAGGCAGACTGTGCGAGGAAGGGCTGCAGGGATGGAGCTCAGAGCCTGGAGCTGAATCTAGGACTGGAGATAGCGGTGATAATACTGTTTTTTTTCCGGCACCCCTGTGGGAGATTTCCCTGGCAGAGGTAAGACCACTCAAGGGTCTGTTGAAGGGAAATGGCTGGTGTAATGTAGATGGTATGCTGTGTGGATTGTGTATTTTTTTAAATAAAGAATTCCTGATCTCACAGGAATTCTTCAGGAGTAAAATGTACCTCCTTTGGGAGTTCTGTATCTTCTCTGATGAAATATGCATCGTGTCATTGCATGATTTATGAAGACATACAGCCCTTGGTGGAATATAATTCACCAGAGCAGTTTAACTTCTGATCCGTCCTATTTTAAAATGTGTTTCGATATATTTGTAATACGAGATGGTTTGAGGTGTGCCACATTTCACAGATCTGATTCACTGCATAGTACGACCATGAGTGATTGGTTGAAGCTAGGATCTAAAAGGGGGATATGAACATTAACAGGATGTTAATTGTGAAACTGTAACGTGTGTTTTGGGTCATGTAGTCCAGGAAGGCCAGCACATGCTGGTGGTCTTTCTCTCTCTCTATAACATTTGGTCTTGGAAAAACACCCCTGACCACGTTTGTAGGCCTCTGAGGGCTGACAGAACTCCTCAGCACTACATAAGCTGGTTATCTTAACAATGTGGAAAGCCATAGCATAAGTAAATGTAGCGGTTTCTTTTTAACTTAATAGCATATAGCATTAATAGCAATTCAATATATAAATAACCAGTTGAAACCACTGAAAAATGTATGTATATTTTATAAATCTAGATAGAAACAAAAAAAAACTTTGAAATCCACTTGTTTAGAATAGGATATTTCTGGCCAATTATTTTTATTTAACTAAAAGTTTAACATGTAAACATTATTTCATTGTGGGTACACACACGTCCAAGCTACCTTGATCTTTTCATTGAGAGAAGCTGGATAACAGTTGCCAGCCATTGGTGGACATTTGTGGTTATTTGTGTGTATTGGTTTGTAATACCTATAATGTAGTGTCAACTGTGAGTGAGAAACAGATTTGTCAGAGCGTAAACTCAAGCAGTGGAGACATTGAACATAATATCTGTTTTCTCTTCAAGCAGAGCCTATCCTAGGTTGCCGGGCTAGCATGAGCCAAGTCAAATATGTCAGGCCAGTCTAAACTGACAGAGCGCACTGTTTCACGTTGTGTGCAGGTTCCTTCGTGGAATAGAGACAGTAATTCAGACCAGAGGGTGCTTATTTTTCCTGTGCACCCCTCCGGGGCTGTTAATCCAAGGCTTGGGTCTGGATTTGAAAGGTGTCTAGTTTAAAACCGTTTAAAAATGTCCACTGTATTTATTGATCAGTCAGAATATGACACGTGTTGACATATGCTACCAACTTGTGTTACAACATTTTCTATGAACGCACAAGTGTGATTTTGTTCCCATAGTTTACAGCATATGGTCCTTTTTCTTCCACAAAAAAAGGCTTCTTAAAACACTTTCAGCATTGTAAATTGTAATTTGTGAATGCAGCAGCTTCAGTCCACTGGCTGAATCATACATAGCAAACATCATCGTTTCGGTGTGTTTTAGTCGAGATTTTGTGTCTTCTGGATGACGTAGCACATTTACATTTTTACACAAGCTATTTACCCCGTTTTATTTACCTCCACTCCCTTCTCCTTATACTCCTCACCCCGACCCCCCCATACCATCCACTCCCCCGCCCACCCTAACACCCTCTGGCCTGCTGTGGGCAGATCAGTCAGATATGCGCAGCTCCCAAAGCCATGTTAACAAGCACCTTTACAAAAGCGAGAGGGGCTGTTAACTATTCAGGACTGCAGGGGTCTTGCCAGAGTAGGAGGAGGGCAGTGTTGGGGCGGGGGGTTGGTGGTGGTGGTGGTGGGTGGGGGGTTTAAAGCTAACCTTTTAGCAAACTATATGTCCCTTGTTAGGTGACCTTGCAAGTCAGTAAAGTAGCCATTGAGTTATTTGGCACAATGCTCTTGTTATTCGGATGATTAAGGTCCCGTTTTATGTTGACATCGAAGGAAGGGATGGAGTCGGCATCTGAGAGGAACATGGGCATGCTTAGCAGCTGCTTGAGACAGAGGCTGAACACAACCCACCGCACATCCTACATTCCTCTTTGAGGTGCTGGCTGATGCTCAAGTCTGACATTCCTGTGTTTGGCTGTCTGAGACATCATCAGGAGGTCTTGGCTGACACGTGGAAGCAAACATCTCTCTAACTAACGCCTGATAGAAATGTGCAGCCGCGAAGCCGAGGTCTCTTGCTCCTGACTGAACCTGCCTATAGTTAGCCATCTCCCACGTGAAACCCAAGCTATTCTCAAACAAGGCCACATTTTTTCAGGTTATTTCGGTCTCATTTGCAAGTCAATAGGTTGTGAATAGAACAGAGAGTGTCTTCTCTCCCACTCTACTCTGCCTTCTGAAGACAGGTTATCTGTGTATGGTGAGATAACACCACATCTTCAGGAGGGGGCAAAAAAAGACCTGATGGGGAGATAAACCTTGATAGAACAAGCTTGTAGCGGATTCTCTCACAAAGGCACCATTGTTTGCCAAATTACAGGCACTTTAACCGTAGGTGTCACGAGCCGATATGAGTTGACACTTGCCAGTTGTTGCCGTGGGATAACGTGGTGCGGGCAGGCTCGTCCTTGAGGGAGATGTAAGGGAGCCAGTAGCTTCCTGGCCTGCCGTAGTGTGTGGACAGTTAATCACTCCACAGAGGCTGCGGGCACGCTTCTATCTCAGACAGCAGCGTCGTCGCTAAACAAAAAACACAGAAGCCTACAGCTGTCAATTCCTAGCCTCTGTGTTTATGGTGTGTTTATAGTGTGTGTGGTGTGTGTGTGTGTGTGTGTGTGAACGCGTGTGTACACGCCTGTCCGTGTGCCCCTTCAGCATAAACCCATTTCCTGTTAATGCGTGCATTACGGCCGTGCATATACGGCATTCCATTGGACAGCGCTGGTTTTTCAGACCCCCCTCCCCTCCCCTGCGGTGCGGTCACGCCTGTGTTCTTCAAAGGCTGTAGACAGGAGTGGCCGGTTTTCTCAGCTGTCTGTCCGTAGCCCCACGTGCCCTCACTGGCCACAGGGGTGGGGTTGCAGAGGGAGGTGGGGGCGAGGGCCAGGCTGGTGGACTCTGGCTGGGCTCCCATTTGATCTCAGCCAGAGCCCCTGGACCATGAGAAATGGCCACAACTGGACACACATTCATCAAATCCATGTCTGCTTGGCTTTCGGCAGCTCAGGGAATGCGCTATAGACATTACAAGTGTTTTAGATAGTGACTCATAGAGAGTCGTAGCTGCGCCCTAGGATAAATAAAGTTTCTTAGTGTACTGTGTACTCACAAGTGTGCTTTTCTTGTCCAAGCAAAAGAAAAGGGCGAAAAGAAGCCTTACTCAAACCAATTTGTCACAGTGCATTATGGGAAAGCTGCTTTGAATTGAGGTTAGAAAACGCAGTGCCAAAATGTCAGTCTGCATTGCTTTTCTAGCCCACACACACCAATATGTCTATCACTAGTCATATACAGTACAGTACTTTTTTTCCCCAAGGTCACCATAATTGTGCAGTGTGTGTGTGTGTGTGTGTTCTCTGTGCTGCAGAAGTGTGTTGTGTGTGCACGGTGCCTGTGTGTGGCCAAACACACACACACACACACACACACACACACATACATGTGCCTTTTGATCCCCCTGTCCCACATCCATCCTTCATTCCTTTGTCAGTGTCCAGTGGAGTCAGTCGACCACATCCACCCCTCCCTCCCTCCCTCCCTCCATCCACCCATCCATCTCTCCCTCCTTCACCTGTCTGGCCTTGCTATGCCCGTCCAACCAAGATGAAAGGATGAGCGGACGCTCATCGGGGCAGGTTGCAAAACAAACAAGTCCAAATAAAAGAGAGAGAAGATAGAGAGAGAGAGAGAGCGAGAGAGAGCAGAGGGACATTCCCCATATGGCGGCCTTATCCACAGGGAGTGTGTTTTCCCTGCGGCCGGGCTTGTGTTTATACAGACCTCCAGCTCCTCCCGGAGCAGGCCAGCCGCTCACATGTGTGTCTGCCCCTCCTTGGAAGCCGACGCAATGTGGTACCCCTGGACGCCGCTCGCGATGATAGCTCATTTAGGCTTGTGCCGTGCGGCCCGTATCTGGTGTTCCTCTGGTGTCGGCGAGCTGAAGGCAAGACGGGTTACACTATTCAGAAGGAATGCGCAGGGCTATGCATCATCGCCCCTGGGTAGGCGTAAACGTGTGGGTTTCCAGCCGTTCACTGTATATTTGTATGTAGCTCACTGCTTGTTATTGTCACTAAAAACAAGTTGGGACGTCACCTCGCCAAGCAATCTGGAATTTCCTAATGGTCTCCAAAAGCCTCAGAAGCCACAGGGAGGGGGGGGGGGGCACGTGGGCGACGTGTTACCGTAGCGCCCGTGTGAGGATAGAGCCTCTATTGAAAAGACTCATCACCACCAGAGGAGAAGCAGAAAATGCTCAGATCCCATAATGGGCTTTGGAGGGGGCTACAGCCCACATGAAGGAGGCACTGAAGGCCTGACTCAGCCGGTGGTGAACACGCATGGAAATAGCTTTAAAATGGAAGCCTCGAAGTATTGGGCCCTTAAAGCTGAGGTATTGTAGCATTGTATTGTAGTATAGGTGGGGTATAGCCATATGTAGTGTGCATGCATAATACCTTAGCAGAATTTTAGTTTTAGCCCCCGATTGTCATCAAATCCCTGAGGGGAACTAGTGATAGCAAAGGTCTCACTGCCATTGTGAATCTGGGGAACGTGATTGGACAGTTCGCTCACTTACATGCACCCACATGTTACAGGAACACGTTTTGCAGCCCACATGTTACAGGAACACACAAAAATACACACAATTACATGCCTTTTAATGCCTTTTAAAGAGTCTTATCACAAGATTGAAATCTTTCAGTTGAAAGATGAACAATTTCTCAAACCATTGTCTAAAACAAGCCAGTCAGATTTGGCCCAGGGTGTGACATCATTTCTGGACTGTAACCAATCGCCTCTGACCTATCCTCCCAGATATCAAGTGAGGACATAAAGGGAAAGTTCAGCTCAAAAGGAGAAAGTGCCCAAAATGAACAGGGTATTTTAACGATATGGGGCCTTTAACTTACACCTTTGTCTCTTGTGTTAATCTCCCCTCCTCTCTCTGTTTCCTCTCTTTCCTGACATCCAATCTCCTTCTTCTACCTCCACCCTCTTCTGCATCGTTCCTTCTGCGCTCCTCTTCTCTATCCAGTGAGAAGAGGGTCTGATGAGCGTGGATAGTGTGGCGGTGCCAGCAGCCGGCTGCCAAGGCGCGCCGCGCCAGACGATGACGATGACGATGGAGCAGAAAGTCAGCAAGCTGACCTTCGGCTTCCAGCGGACCTCCACCTCCGATGACGACTCAGGCTGCGCTCTGGAGGAGTACGCCTGGGTACCGCCCGGCCTCCGGCCCGAGCAGGTGAGCGTGGCGCCCTATTCCTCGGCTATGTCTGCGGGAACGCGTGAAGAAGTGGGTTTAAAAGAAGTCAAGGACTTCCTGGAGCGACCATATCCCTTTACGCGAAGATCGAGAGACACAATGTTATTGCGGCACATAAGACAAAACCATAGGCTTCCTGATTTAATTTCATTTATTTTTGTCATCCCATTATCAAACCACACCTTTTGGATTTCACCTCATTTTATCACCTCTCCTTTACAGTATTCCTACTGTAAAGGAGAGGTGATGAAGGAGAGGCGCTATCACCTCTCCTTTACAGTATTTCTACGCTGCAGCCTTTTGATATGGTGTCACAACGAAGACAGGTCATTCTTTCTATTTCACTGCCGCAGACGCAAATGTTTCCCAGAATTCTCTGTGTGCCCAGCAATGGCGCATGATCCTGATAAAGTATAAAAACAGCCTGACCTGATTCGAATTGCCTACGTTCCTGCATTGCTAGCCCCATTTCCGTGGCCCAGATAAATGCTATGCAGCACAATTATGAATAACATCCCAAATGTGGTCTCTGGGTACCTCTGGCACAAGATAGCTTATACCCAGAGGGAATAAGCTATCTTGACAAAGTTTCCCTTGGTTCTTTTGCTTGAGGCAGTCTTGTCAGGCTGGAGTCCACAGGCACGTTAAGGCAGGATGTGTGTATTTTTATTTACAAACTGCGGTACAGCCGGGTCTGGTTGTCATTACTAGAGGCCTGTTAGAGGAGGTCTTAACAGCTCCAGCCTGCTGCTGGTGGCAGGATTTGGGTTAGAGAGGCTTTTTAACAGGACTTCTCCTCCACAACCACAGGCTGGTTTCTGAGTGTCCGCAGGGCAGCCTGGGTGATGTGGCGCTTTTTTAAATCCACAGGCCCGGGCGCGCGGGGGGGGGGGGGGGGGGGGGGGGGGGGGGGGGGGGGGGGGGGGGGGGGGGGGGGGGGGGGGGGGGGGGGG
>JAODLI010000303.1:0-12137 GCA_027575585.1 Percopsis omiscomaycus | reverse complement strand
CCTGCGCTGGGATGTACACGTGCACAGTCTCCTGCTCCGGAGCCTGTGGGCGCGCGCACACACACACACACACACACACACACACACACACACAGGAACTCCCCCTTGGTAATATAGATATACAATTGTTAACCATTGTCATTCATTTTTCAACAAATAATAAAACATTTCAAATAATCAACTTTACAAATCAGATAGAAAAACAGATTTTATGTACACAATATAACTATTTTAAAATCATCATTAGGCATATCAAACACTACAAATAGGATATACTAGCAGAAACATTATATTATCTGCCAAGAGCTTATTAAATACTTTTTGGTTCAGTGTTAGACTGTGTAGTGCTAGATATAATAATATAATGGTAATTAATTCATTTAAAATCAGTGCCAGCCAATCTGCAAATCCAACATAGCTTAGTGTGTAGTGTCCTCCATCCCTAAATCCAAGCATATATTGTTCGTTATTTGACAGAAACACCACACATTCTCAGACCTTGCTCTTCCAAACCACCAGGAGAACCAAAACAGGGATCAGGCTCACCGGGATGAGGGTGAGGATGACTACCAGAGTGTGCGGTGCATCTGGGAGGAAGTGCTCCACCTCGGTGCAGTTGTGGAAGTACATGGCATGGATGTTGGTTAAGAAGTGATGCACGATAGCGTTGGGGTAATAGCAGTCCTTCTGTTCACTTGTATATTCCATGCATATAGTCATGTGGTTGTATGAGCTGCAATGAATTGAGGGAAAAGGTGTACAGAGAATAAAGCTCGGAAGGTATGTTGTTGTATGATTCAAATACAATTTCACAGAGTGCCTAATTCACTGTGTCGGACAACCCGAACAGCTGATTATTTGTTTTACAGTAAATCAATCCTACTAGTGCAATTGCAAAAAGCATTATATTTTCATTCATTTTTAGTACGGTCATGAATTTATTGTGCATGTTTGCATTGTTCCCTATTGTGCCCAGGACCCCAGGCTAAAGGGTGCATAACCAAAAAAAATGTATGGCTAATTAATTTTAAGGTCTTAAATATTTTTTCACTACGCACAGAGCAGAAATGTTTTGTGGTTGAGTTGGATTCAACCAGACTTTCAGAGCCACATTAAAAGAAGGAGGTAGGCCGATACTGCATGTGAACCAGCATGCCTCCGCTTTGCGCATGTGTGACTCTCGATGACACATACATGATGTCCATCTGTTTGCGCTATCGTTTCCACGCCATGCCATACAGTATGCAGTGTCCTCGATATAACATTTCAGTATGTGTGAAAGCTTTTAATAGTTATAGGCTACATGTCCTACTAGTTTTTAAGAGATGTTTTCAGATACGTATGTATTTCAGTTGTGAAAACACTTGACAGCAGGCCTAAAGAACATTTCAATAGATGAGAGCTTTTCAGTTATGCATATGGGCATACTGAATAAGAGTGTTTCTTTACAGTATGTGTAAAATAATTTCAGTAGTGCATATATGGGGTATGCAGGGGTATATGTAAGCATGACTCATTTCAATATTATGTGTAACACTAGAATGGGTGCGTAAAAAATATCAATATTTTATATCAGGGCATTTTTGTTCCGTGTAAATGCATATGATCATAAATCAATTGTATGTGTAAAAACATTTTAGTTGTATGTGAAAAATCTTTTAGTAGCCTATTTCTAAATGGTCTCATCACTTTAGATATGTATATGAGAATATTTCAGTTGTATGTGTGAAAACTATTCAGCAGAATATATAAAGCTTTTAATAGTAGTTTTCATGAGAGATTTTCAATTGTGTATATGGGCATAAGAGTGTTTCAGTAGTAGAATTTCAGTGGTGCTAATCAATATTATGTGTGAAAGCATTTCACTCATGGGTGTGTCATTTACACTAGAGTTTATAAATGTTTATAAACTATTTTGGCCTTATGTACTGGATGTGAAAGGTAACTTTGAATAACATCCCTAACGGGCTTTCATAACTCCCTGCAAGTCCACCTTGACTGTACCTCATTTTATTCTGTTTATGTTCAAACAGGAAATAGTTTAACCACAGCAGTCTCAGTTGCATCTACAGCACCGGAGTGAAATTGTGCCAGACCCTATAACCTCCAGCTAAAAAAGCCAAATTGCAACTCTTTAAGTGTAGGTAAATCAAGAATGATTATTTTGTTTAAGTACGGGGTTGGTTATCAGCTTTCAATTGCAAAAATGACACGTTTTGGTGTTGATTCATATTGTTAATCTTTAACTGACTGACATTTAAAATACATACAAAAAGCTTTAGTTAAAGGGATTCGATTTTGAATTAAAATAAGTTAAAAATAGATTTTTTGAAGGGAAAAAAGTTCATTTTCATTTCCTTCAGTCTTAAGTGTGTAGTGTAGTGTAGTGAGTGTGGACTGGTAGTTGGAGATGTGCCAGTTCACCTCCTGGGCTCTGCCGAAGGTGGCCTTGAGCAAGCCCCTGTACCCTCAACCGCTCGGGGAGCCGCACTGAGTGGCAGCCCCCTCACTCTAACATCTCTCCTTGCATGTGCATGTGTAGTATATGTGTGTGTACACATTAACATTAACAATAAGAGTGAAAAAAGAATTTCCCTCATGAGGGATTAATAAAGTATGCTTTCTTTCTTTCTTAACACATTTGACCATTCAAGCCTCTAACATATTCACCCTTAACTACGACAAAATGTGATTATACAATGTGGCTTCTGCAGCAAATTAAATTGTGTTTTGTATAGACGCAGCAGGTCTTACCTGATAATATATTCCATGTCACACCAGTGCTCTGAGTTAATGTTCATCATGCTATCATCAAACTCTTGTTTACAAGTAAAGAGAGAGAACTCCAGCATGTCACTGTTGCAGTTCATGTGTGGATGTAGATTCTCCTGGTTCTGAAATCCTTCTGGAAAATTAGAAAAAATGAGTCTGAAAATAGTGTTTTGTGTGTTTGTTATATTCAATTATATGAGTAGCTATTACAGTGGTTTTCTAGACTTCTATAGGTTCATTGCGCATGCAAGGTGCAGTGAAAGAATAACAGAATTGCATAAAAACATAAGCAACTAACAATATGACATCAGAAATTGTATGTGGTATTTTATTATAGACAATAAAACTAGAACTTGAAAGTTTGAAATTCTCTCTCTCTAAAATTCCCCCATTATCAAAACAACCTGACCCAAATGATGCAATAGATTGCTGCTCAAGAGGCTAGTGGATGTGGGTGTATTTTATAATATGATAACAGGCAGGCAGCACATGAACCAGATAACAACACGGATCTTCTCACCGTCGTCCTCTCTGAATATATCAGATGTCTGGTTGCTTGACAACCCCAGCTCCTCCTCAGCAAGAATCATCCCATCTTTATACAAAGTAGTAAAAGTAAATGTTACACATATTGTTTTCTCAGTATGGAATTGAATGGCCTCTGTCAAAAGACACATAGACATGATGTTACACAGTGACACAGCTGTTACATGTATAGCCTACAGATGTTATTTCAGGTTTAACATTTTCCACTTGGCATAAAGCAAAAACTGTTTTTTATTTTACAGTAATAGAATGTTATGGTATTACAAATAAAATCTTCTGGAATTCCATCATAATGAACACAACTCTTGCCAAACCGGATATGCTAAATGTCTGATTACCATCAAATCATGTCCCCACGTCTTCTGCGTATAACTCCTACATTACATTGTCTATTGGCAATCCCACAACAGAGATGCATTTACTGTAAACTATTTCATACATCTTTACATCCCTAAAAAAATTGCAACATGCTACAAGCCTTGTTTACTAGCACATGACGACATCCATTAAACAAGGAAGACAATAGACACTCAACAAAGCTTCTACAGGAAACGCCAGCCTAAGCCTCTACTACTATCTTTTGCACAAAATAGGCAGAATACGTACCCAAGAGTACAGCTGGGAATGGGAAGAGCAGGTATATGACCAGAATGGGAGACATTTAGCAGAGTAGTTGTAACCGTCCTAAGCTCAACTGTGACCAGAGGTTTCTGTGTACCAGAGGTTTCTGTGTAGAATGTCCGTCTAAATGGTCTAGTAGGATAGGGAACCAGCATGTTTTTCCTGGTATAGATGACAGATATAGTGTGTGTGTGTGTGTGTGTGTGTGTGTGTGTGTGTGTGCTTTCAGTCAAACAACATAAAGGCAGTAAAAAGCCATACTGGAGTCAGTGTGTGTGTGTGTGTGTGTGTGTGTGCGTGCAACATAGCACAGCAACATAGCGTATTATACTCAACTCAATCCCAACCCATACTTGCACACAGGATACATGTTTCTTAACCGTGAGCTGTAAGGGATATATCTGCCTATTTGCAGCGAGAAAAGGAAATTCTGGAATGTCTTGACATTCTAAAGAATTTGGATAAACATGGACCCAGAAAGTACTGAAAACACTACCATACCATATCTCCCCATCTTGATTGATGCCATTACTCGAAGTGTGTATGCATGCATGTTTGTGTTTATGAGGCTTATGTGTGTGTGTGTGTGTGTGTGTGGCTGGGTAGTCCTGGTGTGCGCTTACACTTGTCCGGTTTCCTGCTGCTGCTCAGATAGCAGCGTGAAGGCGAGTGAGGGATTTCCCCCTCCACTTAGGGGCTGTGAAAGACAGTGGCCGGAAAACACACTCAAGGCCAGTAGCAGAACAGCAGGGGGCTGGGGGCGATCACGAGATAGGCAGGCTATTACAACGCACACAATTAAAAACCATGTACTGAATCCAAGTGACCACAGATTAATAGAGTATGCAGTATGCATGGGCATGCAGTATAGATGCACAGTGTGGACATGCATCTTGGGCACTCATGTATAGTATACACACTCACACTGCAACAATATAAATATAGAAGACAAATAGTCTTGTAGATGTAAATCTACAAGACTACCTAATAACTCATGTAAATCTAACTAATAATAAGTATTATACAATAATATTAATAATAATTCCTGTGTTTATATATTTTACTTTTATTATCATGATAAAAGTAAATTAAAAATAATAATAATGTCATACCCTAACCCTTTTTCTAATCTAAATACATAAAAACCATACACATAAGAAAATATTAAATTTTGTTATTATTTGTTAACCTTCTGATAAATCTGTTTTAACACATTATCTAATCAACAGACATGCTGTCAGACAATGTTTGGTTTTTATAAACTATCTGACTGACAGAATACTGTATCTTCTTGGCTGTGTTTTTTCACAGGGGAAGTGGCAATGACCGAACCAAGCTCCTTTTCTTATCCATGCCCCGAAAATAAAGATAAAAATAATTAGAATAAGATTATTCCGAACAGTTTTAGAAGGAGGGCCCCCTTCATTTGCGAAACAGTGGGTAATCATTAAACAGGAAACCTGTAGGGACCAGAAGTTAAAAATGAAGAGGCCCAAAAGAAAGAATGTATTGTGAAATATATGTTTGCGATAAATATGCTTGCTTCGCCCTATTTTTTAGACATACAGTAAGTTCCAGACAAAGTGGTGAATGGAGGGGTAGAGAGAAATAAAAGACATGAACTACTGTAAAAGTGACCTGCAAGAAGATGCTGGAAGAGAAAAGAGGAAGTCTTGTACAAATAAGGACATGTCTGTTTTTCACTGAAAAAGAAGAAAACAAATAATCATAAGAGGAACTATGATCTACATTTCAATATATCATTACCATGTATGGTAATATGTAATCCTGCTGTATATCACACAGCAACCTTGCTGTGTGATGCTTAGCCAATAATCACGCAACCTCAGGAACAGTGAAAAAAAAATGAAGACAATATTGAATTAAGACAGGGTCTAAGCTTGTTGATCACTTGATTTTTTGCAATATACGTAGTTTTTTCCCTCCCTTTCTTTCTTTTTTGTAATCTTGTTAGAGTTGTACTATCTTCATTTTTACTTAGAGAGACATGTCAGAGGACGAGTATAGGACAAGCAGCAAACACTGTCGGACTGTCGGAGGAAGGGAAAGCAGATGCATCTTTGATTAGAAGATTTATAAATAAAAAACCCTAAAAAGAGAGAAGTAGTCCGAGGAACTCTTTTCTTCATCTGACATCTGAGATCCCGGTTAATTAGACAGCTGTCCACGGAGAAAAGGTAAGGGGTTACACCTGGAAACACACCGGTAGGGAGGCACACTGAATAAAAGGCACACATAGAGCAAAGCGATCTGTAAGACCACTGCTTCACCCCGTTGGCCTATTCGCCGTGCTTGTTTGATAAAGTTAGGTAGCGTGATAATAATTTAAAGAGGTAAAAATACCAGTGAGAAGTGAAACCTCCACCTGGGTGTTGTCGGATATCCCAGCCCCAGGCCAGTTCTGTCTCAAGGTAGTCTACCTCTCGCCCCAGTGCCTAGGGTTTTCTCCCCTCCTTTAGTGTTTTGTCCCGAAGGGGCTAGGACCCGCAACTTTAGACGGGGGATCCCTAACGGTGTGGAATCTCTCGGATAAAACAGAGGGCTCTCAGTCAAGTCGCCTTCGGTTTCTTTTAGCTCTCACCCTATCGGGAACTAAAGGCCTGAGGGCGAAGCAAGGCGAATACACTGACTGACTGTGTTCGTCCCTGACTGACTGTTCGTCCCTTTTTTTGAGGACACTGGGCAGCTGTAATTTTCAGAGGATAACACAGTGCATGCAGAGTTGTCTCTTACTGTAATTTTACAGGAAAATGTGTTACAGTGATAGCAACCACGTAGGCATGGGTGGGCCTGGGCCCACTCACTGGACACTCTATATCTAGTATATCTATATATATATACACAGTATATATACATACACACACACACACACACACAGTACATACATACATTTTTGTTAGAAAAATATAGTTTTATACTGAGTGTTCATATTATTGTTCCCCTAAGACTTGTTGTACCAAGCCACGGGAGTAAGCAACGAGCCACTGTCTGAGTATGCCACATATGCAAGGAGGGGTAAGCCCAGCTATACACTTTGCAATAACTGATAAGAAGTCAGTCAACCGTGTAGCCTTACAACCTGCATGTATTGACTCTCTTGCTGCAAGATATTATTATATTATTATTAAAGATCTACTTTGGATCGTCATCGTTCTGAGCATTATTGTTTAAAGTTAGAATAATTCTATCAATTTTATATATCAGTATCAATTTATCTTTAAGACAACTGAGATTTCACTGCACTTCTTTACATTCCTTCTTTGTCTTTTCTATAATTTCAAACCTGTAATTTGCACAATAATCTAATATGTAAACTAACAGTAAAAAAAAGAAAATGGAAGGAAGCTTTCTGTTCTTGTCTTTCAGGGAGCAGGATGTCAGAGATCCTTTGATAGCTTTGTCTGTAGGGATGGGAAACAACACTGACATTTTTCTGGTTTCTGAAACACATTGATCAGGAAATTCCTAGCGAAAAAATTGAGACCACTGGGAGGCCAGTGAAAGATGCTGGGCCAAAAATGTAATTTTAGCACCACGCTGTCAATATTCCCAAGCTTATTTTGGCAACACTTTCTATGAAGCCTGCAGTATATGCATAATGCATTATACAGCATTGTACATGTAGTCATAATGAAGTATGATGTGGTTATTATGCAGCACAGTTATAAGCATCAGGGATAGACGTTAATATTTTTAAGCACTGGCCCCACCAAGCCCCTAAATTTGATTGCCAAAGTAAATTTTTGGTGGCCTAAATGTAAACTTATGTAAAAACTATACAGAAAATGACATTTAGGGTTATCACAGACTTGAGCAAGTTGGCAAAACTGACAACTATTTGTTTTCACAAAAATGTAAATAATTTTTTTTTAAATCAAATAAGAAAATATTACATTTTGTTATCCCATAAGCTTCTGATAAATCTGTTTTAACACATTATATTATCTAATCAATAGACATGTTAGTTGTGATGACAATGTTTTTTTTTTATAAAGATATTAAGTGCTACAGTAAATGAAGTGAAAGGAGATAGTTTGCAATGGAATTGGGTGGTTTTGCAAAATGAGTGTTACTTACGTTTAATAGCTGTGTTAACTGCTTTGAGAGCATTTGTTTGTAGATTTGTGTCACATCAATGAGAAAAACTGTAAAAAAAAAACTTCTTGTAATGTTTTATACTGATACATTAAGACCCATTGCTTGTAAGCAGTGCTTCCTGACTGTTGCAGGCACTTATGATAGCAACACGGCCTATGTTAGCATGTTGCCTGTATTTATTCCTGACCTAGCCCACCTGTTCTCTTGCTTTCAGTTAGAGAACGGAACATATCTAATTACCTTAACTTTCACGATAAGATAACTGCATCAGAAAAGATGCATGACCCCTCAACAAAAAAGTGGCAAACAATCACGAAACACCATGTTGCACATAAGTCATTATGATTACACATACTGTTTAATGCATCAGGAATGTGGTGGTATGGTACAGATCTACAGTATTCGTGTTTAGGAGTCTTTATATGAGCGGCAGTAGCTCAGTCTGTAAGGACTTGGCTTGGAAACCAGAGGGTCACCAGTTTGAGTCCAGCTCAGACTGTGCCAGTTCACCTCCTGGGCTTTGCTGAAGGTGGCCTTAAGCAAGCCCCTGTACCCTCAACCGCTCGGGGCACCGCACTGAGTGGCAGCCCTCTCACTCTAACATCACAACAATAAGAGTGAAAAAATTATTTCCCCCATGAGGGATTAATAAAGTATGCTTATTTCTATATATGCTTGTGCTGCATTACAACTCATCGTACTTGACTATGATTACATGTATAATGCTGTATTGCTGCTAGTGTGAATAATTTTATAGCTCGTAAAACATTAAACAATACTAACAGTCAAAACGAATAATGCTTTGCTACTATATGTCCTCAGGTTGAAATGGAGGTCACTACCAGCTAGCAAATACCACATACATAAACAACAGTGTGGGTAATCAGCCAAGGGTTCAGTGAGATAGAAAAAAAATACATTGTGGCTTTAGCTTTGTAAACACCTCAGCCCAGCTGGGAAAAAGAAAATAACTTTTCATCAGTTCAGAGCAGTTCTCATAAGTGGTTCTCATGATCTAGTACAGGCTAAAGCCCTATTGTGGTTTAGCATGGTTTCACTGTGATTCTATACAATGGGATTATTATTATCTTGGCAAACTGCAGCAAAGCCACAGACACACTAATACACACACAAACAGGCACACACAAAAAGACTACATATTGTGGCATTTGAGTTATTGGTTAAAACCCTATGTTGCTAAGCAGCTTAATACGAAAGTCAAACGAATGTCATGAGCTGGTTATATTTCCGATGCCAGTTCCACCCAGGTGAATGACCTGTTTATCTCCTTTCTCTGACATGTCTAAAAATGTTCTGTTTGAACCCACAGTTCAATGCAGAACTCCATTCCTAACCCTAACTAAGCACACTGTATACCATGTGGATTTGTCTAAATAAATTTAAATAATGGATATGAGAGTATGAATTTAATCTGGAATTAAAATAATTACAAATACATAAATTAAATTAAAATATGTATTTGTAAAGGATAGCCTGTTGTCTCCCAAGTTCATCTCACTTTTTTTTTTTTTTTTACAATTACAACAGTTAGATAATTTAGCAGACACTTTTATCCAAAGCGGCTTAAAATTACATGCTGCTATTACATGGAGCAGATAGGGGATAGGCATCTTGCTCAAGGCTGCTTACAGGTAGGACAACTCTGGGGCTCGAACTGGCTGGGAGTCCAAAACCCAGACCGCTAGACTATCTTGAGATAACATGTTTAAAAAAAGGTTTTAAAAGTAGTGCGAGAATGCAAACATATTACATTATGACTGATTACATCACTGGAAATAGTATTTGTCAGCCTAAACTGCATATTCCGCTTACATATGTTTTTCAAAATATGTGTAATGACTGGAATATTGCATGCATGAAAATGCAAAGCCAGTGAGAAGACAGAACGGGAGATAGGATAATAGGGGTGACAGTCTGGGTCCACTGCATGTTCCACAGAGGGAGAAACTTAACCAATAAATGTGCTAAGAGTTCAGTTGTTACGGCACTGGAAAATTGAGGGCTAAGCCCACAACATGACAATTCAGCTTCTGAGGTTAAATGAAATCAGGTGCACATGGGTAGCACAAGGTCAGCAAAACACAGCTGTGGCTGTGGCCGGATAGGTTGGAGGTGGGATAAAGGGTTAGGCATTAGGTGCTACTACATATGTGAGCTCACAGAATCACAGCCAGACAGACAAACAAGGGATTTAAGGCCAACCTGTCACTTTAAGCAGGTAAAGCAAAGTTTCTTCAATCTATTTAATTCATGCAAGAATGAAATATGATCTCAAATATGTCTGACACAAATAAATCGTTGCACTCACAGGAGATGATATATATTTTCTCTGTATTTATTCTGAATTGTCATTTTATTATATTTATTAAAATAGAAAATTACAATCCTGTTTTTCAGAGAATTTTTTTAAACACGTTTTCAATATTGATATACTATTTTTCAAATGTAGCCTCTGTACCAGTAATCCGAATAGATTGTAGTTTTTAAATATAAAATCTTACAAAATGTTCTAAATTGCAATGATAATGTCACGATCGGCGCGCATAGGTCCATGCGCGCTCCGTGTCCCTCTTCCCCAGTGCGCACCTAGGCTGATTAGACCTACAGGTGCGCCTCCTTAGCTGTCTGATTAGTGGACTATTTAAGTTTAGCCAACAGCACAAGGTGCCGTTGGTCATTGTTTTGGCGTACTGCCATGTACAACTGGTTTTTTCATTTAATTAAAACCACGCTTCGAGCTTTGCACCCGCTCTCCCGCTTGTGTGTGTGTGTTTCGCTGGCTCGCGCCTACTCTCGCCACAGACACAGTTGCTACAGATAACATACAGTATATTGACACATTAAATTACGATTTAATTTCAGTTTATTTGAGTTTTCCGTACTACTTTAAATAACTTTTATAGCTGCAATGCTACAGTACTTTTATAGCCCCGCTACTGTAAGTTAGAGTCACTGAGACAATGTATCGCAGCAAATGCAAAATGCCGACTAACCTTCATTAGGTGAAGAGGAAGACTATTTATCCATTGTTTCAATAGAAGTATCCTTTATGCATTGCAAAGCATACATGTAATTATACAAGACAACAAAGAGTGAAATGTTATGTTGAATTCAGTGCTTCTCCAATAAGGCCACTTACTTAAATTGAAAGATGCTGCAGCAAGATGTCTCTCATTTGAAGTTGCTCTTCCAATTTAGGAGAAATCAGTTACTCCACATGCAAGCAAATATCTAAATCAATCTTTTAAAATAAACAAATAATTTAAACTGAAGACACCTAAAAGTTCTACAGCAAGAGATCAAGTGAAACAAGTTGGCAGTCAGAAAATGATTATAAAGGTTGTTGGCACGCGACACTGACTAATTTGTGAACCTTTCAAACAGCCCATGGTTTCCCCCAAGCCAACGACCAGGTACCATTGTCACGCAACCTAAACCACGTGAAATATCAGTATACTTAGGCAGGTTTTGTGAAATTAGCTTACTTTCTATGAATGGTAAGGGAATATGATAGGAACTTGTATTTCCTGATACATTAAAAAGGCGTAATATACTGTAGGCTTGGTGGAATTGGAGACTTCCGCTACACTGTTCCCTCTACTCTAAAATAATACTTATGAAGTGAACTGACTGTACATGGTTTAAAATAATAAATATACATTTTGTTATGGATACCAAGAACGGTTTAGGTCTAAAACATAACTTGGGACACCTTTAACAATGTTATGTGCTCTATAATAGCAGTGGTACTAACTACTGATCACTGTGGTTATGCTGCAAAGAGTGCCAACATGGTGCATTTACCTGAAACTAAGTGACTCACAGTATGACTGTAAAAACCAATAATGTAAAAAAAAAAAAAATTAAGGCTGTTTCAAGCGTGAAGATAACAAAAAAAATCTCCATTTCTTTCTTTTTGGGGGCAGGATAGTCTAGTGGTCTGGGTGTTGGACTCCCAGCCGGAAGGTCATAGGTTCGAGACCCAGAGCCCCAGAGTCGGCTTGATGCTAAATGCTGTAAGTGGTGGAAGTCATGCTAGCAAGGACTCTGGCTTTGTG
>JAODLI010000302.1:0-33192 GCA_027575585.1 Percopsis omiscomaycus | reverse complement strand
ACACACACACACACACACACACACACACACACACACACACACACACACACACACACACACACACACACACCTGTTTATGGACGCATACAAAAGTACACACAGATGTTAGCTTTCACTTACACCTAAAAGAATCAGTTTGATCTAATTCAATTGTTGTAGTGTTTAATATATATTATATAAAGATATACTTCTGTTTTAAAATTGAAGAACTACAACATAAAACCAAAGAAAAGAAAAAAGACGACCCTCAGCTTTTATATTACAAGTATGTAGTAAGTAAGTCGTTTTTGAGAAACAATGGCAGTCCACCATTGACTGCCAAAAACCTTTAGTTTGCAGTCCAGAATTTATGTGAAGGAGGGATTATTATATTGTGAGGATTTAATATTGAGGTAAGGAAGCTACAGAGTTGAGAGTCTAACAAAGGTTTAAAGGTTCCCTTTTAAATATTCTGGAAAAGAGAGAACATACAAAGGGTTATATTCTTAGCTTACCATGACCTAAATCTACAACAAAAGTCCCTGAATTATTCCTGCAGTGGTGCTTGTTGAGTAGAGTTTTTTTAACTTGGTCTCCAAACCTCACTCTCTCTCTCACACACACACACACACGCACACACAGCCTGGTGTTTGAGAGATCCTACAGAGACTTGTTAGACCACAGAAGATGTGCTGTGTTGCCTGTTGCTCAGGTACAAGAGAAACTTCTGCTCTACTCATGCACACAACTTCTAACCACTGGTCTGCTAGTCCACAGTGAACTCACTGTGCCGCACAATACCAAGACAGGATGCTCCCAACAGGGTTGTGCCACATTCGGCACAACAATTAGCCTCCATTCAATTCAGGAGTTTGAATTTGAAATATATTTGCAATGCAACGCAGGATGTTAAATTGTAAATGTACTGTAATGAGGGAGAGGAATTTGCACAGAGAAAACACCATTGCATTCATATAGTACCATATGAGTTGGAGATAAAAATGTTAAATCAGTCAACTGGTCCTGGCAGCAAGTGGCAACTCACAACAGAGATCAGTCCCAGCAGGCTGCCATGTGCTGGCTGGAAGTCCTGTTTATTTTTTATTTATTTGTAGTTTTTTTTTATTTTATGGTTAGGTCTATACTGCCACCTTTCATCTAGCCCAATAAAGTGTGTCCACTGTGTAAATCAAATCCACAATAACAGACTAACAAGCAACAGTAAGCTAGGGTAACAAGCAACAAGCACAGCTACTGTAGATACTGTGGCTAAGGTTTACGCTGAACTTGGAGCTTTCACCCACTTAAGAGCTTGAACTTTTGAAGACAAACATGCATGTGTCAAAAATGTGTGGCAGTGACAGTATAAATCTATATTTTGCAGCCGAGAGAGCCAGTGAAAATCATTAAAAAGCTTATAATGCACAACATACTGAAGTTAACATTGCCTGTGTGTGTGTGTGTGCGCGTGTTCACACAAGGCCACGTGATCTATGCAGAGACTGGGGCGACGTTGCATGTCTCCTACTGTATTAGCATGCGACCACACACACACACACAGTACACTCCATGCACTCACACACACACACAAGGTCAAATCCTCCAACCCCCCTCCACATCTTCCTAACAAGGTTGTTACCGCAGCTTGAGGAGCGATGGGGCAGGTTAGGGGAGAGCTGGGTAATTGGGATGTGTCACCAGTCTCCTCCGTGACGAGAGGGCACTCATTATTGGGCCCGGAACGCATCCTCCATTCTAACCATGGGATTACATGGTGAGATCCCACAATGCATTGTGCTGAAGAGGCAAATTGCTGGTCAGCCTGCCAGGGGGAACTGAGCGGAAGTCACTGCACTGGTAAATGCCACGGTGTGGCCCTCACAGACTATACAAAGAGGCCTGCAATCGAGTCATGAACACACAGTCAATATAAATATTAAGCGTATTTGGTCATAAAAACAAAATAAATTCTACAGGGAAAATATGGGTAAAAAGTACACTTGCACTTGGGCAAGGACATCATACTTAGCAATAAAACAACTTTTGTTGGTGCATCAAAATATGTCTCCATCTTCAGGGAAGCTAAGCAGGGAAGATGTCTTTGGGGGAAAAAAAAGGGAGTTAAGAGAGGAAGTCCAGGACGGAGACATAAACAGCCGTTAGTGGAGTCATGTCAACATCCTAGACTATATTTACATCTGGACGTGCCCCAACAGCATTCTACTGAGAATATCAGCATATCTTTTGATATCAGAATATCAAGTGTTAGAACATTTATACAGACGGAGAACCTTTGGGCAAATCAATCAAGATACAGAAGCTATGTGGGAAAGGCCTAGTGCCACAGGAAACCGAGTAAGCAGAGATGCATATGAACATAATATTGTTGATTCAGACGTCAATATCATATCAGGGTTCTGTCAGTTTCGATTCATCTAGATATAAACCTCTAAGAAAGTGGTATGGAATCAAGAAGTCAGCTGTTCAATTTCACAATATCTCTCATGCGGATGTACTTAGAAAGAAAATCTAAATGAATCACAATATGTGCAACGGCCAAGTGAGGCATTTGCTGTTTCTGTTCCGTTTCTGCAAGGTGTTGCCCGTTGAGAGCGTGAGATCTGCAGTGCTGTCACTTTGTAACAAGCCATGTCTCCATGTCCTGTTTCCAAACCCTCTCCCCACCCCTCGCTTAGACTCACATCCCCTCGTAGGGACAGGCGGTCTCTGTTTGTGCAAACTCAAGCGTGTCCCGGTCTCCGTGCGGTGGAGGGCCGCTGCTCGCCGACCCTTGCATGCCTCTCCGGGGCCTCTGCGTAATGTCCAGGAAATCATAGGCAAAACAGAATTGTACATTATGTAAACAGCCCATGACTAACTTCTACAGCATCCTTCCAACTCTCTATTTACATTATCAATTATGTTCGCTGCGGATAAGCTGTTTTCAGGGAGGGAGGGGATTCTGTATTGTCTCGCTGCGGCAAAAGGCTCAGTGGTCTGTGTCATTGCTAACAGTGTTTATATCATTAGCATGAACCTGAAAGGCTCATGACCCCAAACATCCAAAATATGAATCTCACCTCCAAATGGCACGTCATCGTTTTCCTATGAAATATGGTATTTTCTGATCCTAACAATATCAGGCTCAGTGTATGTTTTAAGTAGCTTGCATATGTTAAGCTTTACTGGCCCCTAATAGAAAGCATTCCATTTTGTATTTTATTGTGTAGGTACTATCATTGTGTAGGTAATGTACCACTAAGTAAACAAATTAATATACAGGATTTCCACAGTCAAAAGTTTCTATAATGTTTATTGGTGTTAAGTGAAGTGGGTGTACGACCTAAACAGAAGCTCTGGCTTTCATTTTTCTTTCTGCACCACAGCTGGGATATTTCCGTGTGGTCCAATTCAAAAGGCACCATTATAGAACCTGGCCTGGCCGCCATACACCAGAGACATCCAGCTATATTATTATAAAAGAGCTACAACAAAAATAGCCCTCATGGACCCCATCCAAGACACCAATCATGGGGACCAAGTAGAGTAAAGATCACAATGTGAACTATTACAAACATTTGGATCGTCTGGCCCCATGTTTTCCAGCCACTTCTCTTCAAAAAGCCAAACCCTCTGTTTTTCTAAAGGATCAAGTTACTAGGCAGCACTAACCATAATAACATATTTCATATCTACTAACATTGACCTTGGATAGGAAACAGACATTGCTCTGAAGGTTGAAGTATTAGCAGAGCTTCAAATAGTCTTTAGTTGACAGCAACGCACATCTGCTGTGGGCGCCGCCCTTTTGGACACAATTGGGAATACACCCTGGTCTCTGGGTTCAAGCCATCTCACTATAACCAGAGAATTTATACTATGGAAAATTCACTTTACAGAAGCCTATGGCATCTTCCTAAAAATATTTGAGAGGGCAATATGAACAGCCCACCAAGCGATATGATTACATATTGACTGACAGGTTTGTATGCATTAAGTGACACACAGATAAAGTCACATATGCATATATATACGCAAACAAATGCGCACCCCTGCATACACCAGGGTACGTGGTTCTAACTAATGATCATACACAAACACTGGCAGCATACAAAGTCCTTTACACACACACACACTAATGCTTGCATGCTAGCTTAAAATTACACACAGCAATTCAAGTGTGAGACACACACACTTCCACACACAAAAACACACCGACGTGCTGGGCCATTCAGGCAGCGGCAGGCCCCCAGTGAGACAAGGAGGGGGAGTTAATATACTTCCTGCTGCGATCACACCCTGCAACAGAAGCCGCATAAATCAGGCTTTTAATCACCTCTTTTTTCAATGTCTGAGATAAATGTACGAGAACAAGGCAACATCCTTCTTTAAGCTGGACATGCCCCTGCACTCGCATGCTTGTGACACTGTAACTTAGCAATGAATAAGGAAAAAAAGGCTAACAGGCCACAAATTGTATTGTTGGCATTGATTGTATTTTCCTTTATCTAATATTTTAAGACAGTACTGCTAGGCTCTGACACATTCTTGGGTTTTTCGGGGCCATTGTGATTTGCAGGCAGTCCTCTCCCAATGCGGTCATGAACTCTTGTATTGTGAGTCATTATTGTCTGAAGTAAAACCGATCAGGTGTTTCTTTAAAAGCCCCAGCTAAAGCAACACCAGGCTGACATTGGTGACAGAGTTATTTAGACAGGCAAACGTATGGCCATCAGACCCACGCGGTCTTCGAGTGATGTATCAATAAATATGCACCAATGCCCAGCAGAAAACCTTGACAGAATTCTAACCTATCGCTTGGAAAAGAGGGTTAGTCAATATCTACTTATTAAGGGGAACTACAAATTCTACCAACCGGCAACATTACTGACCTCGTGGTTCTTGTGGACACATAACACAAGGGCAAATGTTAAGATTTTGCCACTGCAGAGGGGATAGAGTGTGAAATCTAAAAGCATTACCCCCTCTGGGCTTGAACAATTGATATCTGTGAGGGCACTCATCTAAAGATGAACCTTACACTTAAAAACACCCTCTTAAAATATCACTAGAAAAGTCTTGGAGCAGCTGATGGAGAGAAAGAAAGAGAGAACACTTTGTTTTCAAGCTCCCAGAGGCAGCCTGTGTCTCTTTCAATTTACGGCCAGTGTTGTATGCGTTTTGTATGCGTATTCATATAATATGGGGCATTTAATTAACGGAATTCTCTTTGTGCCCTCTGTGCTCACTGGATTTGTCAGTGAAGTAATGCGCACAAAACTATAGACAGGGTGTGTGTGCATGTCAATGAAATATGCATGCACCACCTCTCAGAACTCTAGAGAGAGCAGAACACAAACAGCACCTTAAGAGACAGTAAAGGCCTTCAAGAAGCAGAAGAGAAATAAACCCAGAGAAAAGAAAAGAGAGTGTCTAGAGACCACATTAATACACTGTACCAAAAAATGGACTGAGAGGCTACCGGGAGGATATAGGGAGCAAAGCAAAGAAACAGAAGAACGCATTTCATGAATATCTTTCACTATCTGGTTCAACCGGATACTGTACAGACAATACCAACATCTGACTTGGGCACTTTGTAGTGGAGCCACTCAGAGGGTATAGAGTGTGCCTTCACTGTGCCAGTGCATGAAAAGTCCATCCGCTATACTGTATTAGGCTAGCATGGCTCCTGCCTCGAGTGTCTCCCAGGGCACTGGCTGCACTGCGGTGCTGTTGCTAGCATAATGAGGGAGAAGTTCTGGTAGGCAGCCATCGCCTCCCCCTGATCAACTGTCCTAGACACCAAAAACAGCCCCTCCTGTCTGTAGCCACACAGACGAGGGCTCACAGACAAACCAACACCAGACACCTCCACCTCCGGCCAGGGCCCAGACCAAATGCCCCAATTTTCTCCCCCTCAAACTTGACGGCTGCAGGACACTTGGGATAGATATCCTAGAGCGTGCTGGTTCATGTACTGTATCGAAGGTGCGAACATCCAAAAATAGGTCATACTCTGACACACTACTGCAAATTTTAAACAGCAAATTAAGATTAAAATAAGACTAAACACACAGCAAACGTTCTAAAATTAGCATGGACTCGTTTAGCCTCGTGCCAGATGGGTGGAATTTACTACACAACAAAATGCAGTGTGCCCTGCTAAAAGTAGGCCACAAAACAAACAATTTGAAATCAATTTAGTTTTTTTTCCACAGCAGACGAAACTGAATGTAAAGTTGTTCATTTGTGGTAATCAAAACCTCTCTGTTACTCATTGGGTGTTAAAAGAAACTGTGAAAAAAATGTGTAAATACTGTCTGGTTTTACCACCAAATGAGAAAGAACTGTCTTGTAGGTATCACAGATACAGTCCAAGCCATGTTTTATACAAGTACTGCATATAGCTCATTGCATGCAACATCCACAGAAGAGACCCTCTTTGCAGGCTAGCTAGCTGTGAGCAATAACCCCCAAGACCCCCATTCAAACACTGTTTGTGGTTCCCTGTCACTTCATCTCATCGTGTCTCACTGTCTCAGCAAGTTCGCATCTCTCCAACCAAACAGCTTCTGTTTCCCTGATCTCTCTGCCCTGTCACAGCCTCTATTCTTCCAACAGCCCTTTGACTGAGTGCTTATGTCTGTCTTTCACCCAGTGTCCCCCGATCTCTCTCAAAATCTGTCTTCCCTCTCCTCTGGCCAGCGGCGCACGGTCCTGTCAGTGTTCTGCCCGCTAGAAGCTAGGTGTCGGCAACAATCCGGGCTGCTGTTTTCCGCAGGGGAGCCGGCAGCCGCATCACCTACTCAGCAGCGCAGAAAGGATTAGAGCCGATAGGTCCCAAGGTCAAGAGAGCTGCCAGGCCGAGCTCCAAACTCCTGGGTCCTCCGTGGAAGATAAGGAAACCGGACTTTTTCCCGAGCATTGTAAAGCTTGCACAACTGCCAGGGAATGACTTGTGCTTTTTCTCACGCACAGTTCGTTTTGGTCTTTCTTATTCATGCTAATGTGCTTTCATTTAATTGTTGGCTTGTTTTTTGCTGGCAAGAGATATGTTCCTAATGAAGATGTATTAGGAATAATTAAAATGAGCAACAAAAGTGACTCAAATAGTCAAAACGAGATGATAATTGGGGACAATAATTGATAAAGTTTAAAAGGTACACCCCTCCCTAAAATGGGGCTCGGAGCTCTAGAGAGATGGGTAGAGAACGGTTTGAGAAGCTAGCAGTGGTGTAGGGAAGGAGTAGAGAGGAGCCCTCAGCTGCGGTTTTAACCACAAAAGGGTAATGCTGGACACAAAGCGAGGAATGTCCCTTTAATAAAATGTACACAAAAAACACTATACCTGAACTGTCAATGAGCAGAGGTTTACAAGCAACATATTGTCTATGTATGTGACGGGAGAGGGGGAGAATGAAGAGGCCACGGGGAGACATTTGTCAGGTTTGTAGGGCAGTCTACAGAGGGACATCGGTATGTGCATGCTTCCCTCTGATATATCTGTTTATTTGCACACCACGTCTAAACAAAAGAGCGAGCTGGGAGGCCACTTCATCCTGACAAAGGTCACATTTCCTAGTCCAGAAAACTGCTTCCTGGCCAACAAGGGCCATGCTGAAGAATATAGCTCACCAAGGAAAAAGAGCCGACTGTGGTTTGAATATCGCAAACCTACAATTATGTTAAATCGATTAAGGAGTTTAAAGGGGATTATTGTGCTTCACAACATTAGCCTATAATATTCCAGAATAAACACTTCACAGATTAACTCTGAATCTCATCTTAATTTAGAGAGACTGCTTTTAAAAATCGAACAGTGCTTCGACACGCAGGCTACAAAATCAGCAGCACTTTGTACAACACTGAGAACAAAATAAAAGCCTTTAAATAATTTCCATTCAATGAACGAAAGCACTCTGCAGACCCAGTAGTACACAGTGCTCCAAATAGATTTCAGTAAGCAAAGTGCCATTAATCACCTGAAGTCATCAGCATGAGTGGTGGGAATGCGTAAGGAGCCTTTACGTCGTATTTGCAATTCACACTGAAGGTAGACCACGAGTTCACAGTGAAACTGTTTATTAATTTACTAGTCAATCTCCCCACCTGCTGACAGGAGAATGAGAGGAACGTTATCAGCCCTTCGAGTTTAAAGTGCTATTTCATCTTGAATGAGCACAGATGAATAGAAAGGAAGGGTTTTCAAAGTCTGTCTGAACACAGAATTAATCGTTTTTAATATAATGCAAATAGCCTTCATATCAACCTGAAAAGCTTGCACTAATTACAGTATGTCTTACAGTAGTCTACTTGCAACAGTGTTAAGGTCCTATTCATTAAATACAACATAATATACAGTAGGGAGTCATTTATTTGTTAATTTCCTCTATGTTCTGCCACTGTGTTTTGTGTGTATTACAAATAAATACATTATACGGGGCAGTCACGTAAATTAATGATCTTGTTGGGAAGAGTTGGCTGCTGACCTGGCTGAAAGATAATGCATTCAAATATACATCAGTCTGAGCTGCACGGATTGTGCAGTTCCTCAGCTGTTGGTGCGTTTAGCCTACTTACAGGGAGACCGTTTTGTTGGGTAGGATGCTGGGTTGCAGAGTGTCCATTAATTCCACATCATCACACAATACTTTGACCCGAACGTGTTGTCTGCCGATCTGCTTAGACCTCTCAGCAGTGCAGTGACAGCTGTCAATGATAAGGTCTGGACAGTTTCTGCTGGCCAAGCACGACTTCCACAGCGCAGCCATGACGCACAGTACTAAACTCAGCACTTTCATTGTAAACTTCTTCTCTTTCTTTTTTTGTAATAAAGACAAAAGTAAGCCCTTTCATGTGATATCTTCCCAGTTTATATAACAAGTCGAGACCATTTCATATAGAGCAAGTTAGAGTCCCAATTGCAACAAGCCTGGTCACCTGCTGCGTCCCAGCAGTGGAAAAGCTGCAATACTACCTTTGCGATTGAACCTTCGAAAAGTAAAGCGTATGGCTCGAGAAACGCCGTTCCTTGTCATGTTTTCTCATCTCCTTCAACTTGTCTTCTGCACAGTAGCATTCATACATGGAACAAGTTTGCAACTTTCACTTTCGCGGTACGCTGACAATGTCAAAGGAAAGACCAAATAAAAGCCACACAATGCCGGTTTTGAAATAAGATAGCTTGTATAAAATATCGTTCAACGGAATTCTCCTCCAAAAGCTTTTATCCCGGGACGTAAATGTCGGTGTTGTCAACAGCTTGCAGAATATCACCATTCTTTTCTCCTTAGTCTTTTTCAGAAGTGTCCAGGTCGGCGTGGGAGTGAGAAAGTCCCTCCCATACAAAACCTACTGGACTAGTGTTCGCCATGTGTCGCGTGTGAAATCTTCCCCCCCAGGCACATTGACGCTGCTCAGGGTTTTTTCTGAACTTTGTTCATGGCATTTAGGGCAATGAAACATAGGCCTATCTGTGATTACGCATGTGGTCTCCTGCTGGAGCGCATCATGCATTTAGTAAAATCTTAAGATTAGAAAAAACTTTTTTTTGTACATGAAAAAGATACAAAATAAAAGTAGGTGACAATTGCAGAAACATTTCTGTTTCTGAAACTAGTCGCACCCAGGAGCGGTGCGGTGCTCTTCCTCGCCGTTTTACCTCGCCGATGTACTAACTACCGGTCTGCAGCCGCCCTTTCATCCAGCGCACCCCAGCTACTCACCGGAAGTTCAGTAATCACTCTCATTCATTACACCTGTTGTGTTGTGTGGGCACGGCCGGCGCGTCCATATAGGAGCTTGGCAAAATGTGGGTCAGTCACTAGAAATGCATTAGAAATGCAACAATAATGTGAAACCCTAAATTTCAGAGGACCCTCATTGAAAAGTCAAGCAACCCCATAGCACCAGCAAAAGAATATCTCATGTCATTTGGACTGGCAAATGCCCCCTCTGTGTTTCAGTCCTATCTTGACAAGGTATTCCTGGACGTGGTTGGACATTAGGTGGTGGTGTACATTGACAACATCCTGGTCTACTTCCCCACGCTGGAGGATCACATCATCCACGTGCACGATGTCTTTTGCCCTCTACTGCACCACCGCCTTTACGTTAAGGTGGAGAAGTGCTCCTTCCACCAGACCACCGTCTCCCTCCTTGGGTACGAGATCGGCCCGCTGGGCGTGAAGATGGTCGAGCTAAAGGTGGAGGCAGTCAGGTCGTGGCCAAAACCGACTAACATCGAACAGCTACAGCGGTTCCTGGGGTTTGCTAACTTTTACCACCAGTTCATCAGGAACAACACTGCCAGTTCATCAAACGTGGCTTCTAAAGGGCAGCATTTTCTCCTCTGAATTAATTCCAGTAACGCACAGCCCAGAAGCCCCTTAATCAGACCCACGCGTTCTTCCCAGACCATATACTGTCCACCTCTGTGTGCGGCGATATCAATCATCTCTCACTGTGGTGGGTCATGTATGGACAGTTTGGAGCCCCTGGGAAGCTGAAGCTGAAAACAGCTGGCTGGGTGGGCCGCCCGGGGCGAGGCACACCTCTGCAAATTCCTCTCTCATTATCTGCATTGTCTGGAACATTGGATTAGGAGCACAGAGCACCTGACCCCGTGAACAGCCCATATTCCCTCTCTGACAGACATACATGGACTCTCACAAGATGATTTATGGGGGGTATAGTGAGATATCAAGAATGTTTTAAACTCTGGAAATGGAAATGATGTACAGGGAAAATTGTGAAATACTGTCGGTTAATGAACTTAACATTACCCAACATAAACACAATTTCAAACTGTACTGTATATAATAACTCCTACAGTATCAGAGGAGCCTGTGTAGCAGCAGAGATGTCCAGTCACAGTATAACCCTCACCAAGAAACAGGCATGTGAGGATTTATTCTCTGAGTAACTACCGTTACAGGTACAGTAATATTATTCATCATTTTATACTTTTCCTGTATAGTTCTGTAATGTAATTAATGTAATTTATGCCCTGTAATTTAAAGCATTACATTACTTGTATATATATTTTTTTTTTTACATTTTGTTTATGGTTGTGTATTCATATATTTTATTTATCATTATTTCTTGGTAGAATCTCTGGTTCACAGAGAGCATAACACGTCCCTGCCTCTCTCTAGTTTACACAGATGTATAGTTAGCTCGCATGTGTAATGGGAGAGAGGAGGATGGCCACGCCACAAGGCTGACCCCCGGTAGGCCAACAGGGATGTCAACCGCCATGGTTGACATCATCATTTGAGGTGATCTATCTTTAATGGGGCCTGCAGAAACATTTCCTTGGACGCTGGCCATCTGCGTTCACTGGGCTACTTGAATGGGATTAATGGAAAACAGAGCCTTCGCAGACAAGCTGTTCTGTAAATGTTTTCTTTGCGGCGGGGAGGACATTTTCACATGCGCAGGCAGCGAGCAGAATATCAACTCTTGTCATTTATCAACTAAAATACTTAACAGTTGAATAAAGGGAAAACCTATTTTTTTCCCGCTTATTAACTATTGCAATAATTGAAGAACACTTTTAGTCAGCATTTTCTGTACTAAATTGAGACATGACACATGGAGACTCATTAGTGCACAATGGAGCGATGCAGTCAATGGTATTGAACCGACGCAAACAGTCTTTGTCTACAGAATGTTTTCGCAGTGTCTCCACTCTGTCAGCCAATGGCTCATGGTAGTGTTCACAACTCTCCATTATTACTGAATGACAGAGATGAATAGGCCATCAATAGCAGGCAATCATAGTCTTCACTAAATATTTACCTGTTCAGCTTGAAGAGACTAGGTCACCAGCGGTATATGACAGGCTCTGAATTACATCAGTGTTAGAATGAAGTCTCTTGGCATTTTTACCTATTCTCTTTTTGTGCTGTTCCAGCTGAAACACGATATGCTCTTGAAATAGCCCCATTAGCTGCCTTTAGCTATCTTTCATTCTACCTGACAGGTAGAAAGTGCTTGACACCATAATCATTGATAGCAGCATTAGGCTGTGTGTATGTGTAAAACAGAAAATAAATAAATAAATACCCACATGCTAGATTGATGCTTAGTGGTTCAGCAAGACAACAATCGTCTCAGGTCGAAACCTTGCTGAATAAGCCACTGTTTAGAATGCATCCATCCAGCATGTGAATGGCTCTGTTTTCTATTCCGCTGTCTGTCCCAGCTTCTATGCTAGGCGCGGACAGTATAATAACGGTTGGATCCAGTACTGTATGTGTGGTTCTAAAATGTTTGTTTTTGTTGTGTTTCTTTTTTGGTGAGTCAGGTTATGTCAAATCAGGCTATCATGTCAACATAACGCAGATGGTCTTTGCGCTAAGCTGATATCTTTTGTGACGTTGTATTGTGGATGAATCAGTGCTGTGATCATCCATGTACATGCAGTATCGACCTGTTCTTGGGGCAACAATGAGAAATCAAGGCTGTGCACTTGTGACCTTTGTGTAATACAGTTTACGGTACAGTGCTTTCAAACAGCAAACAGCAGAATGAATTGGTCTCAGATAAAATCAGTTTGGTTTAAATGTATTTATGGTGCCTTATAAAACATTTATGTTTTAGAGCCATAATGCATGCGTGCATGTGCACGTGTGTGTGTGTGTGTGCGTAGTGGATTTCAACTATTGCTATCACTGACAAAACACTGATGATGCGAAATAACTAGATATCAGCACTGACATTGTTCAAAGTAAATTAACTGTAAATAATGAATTAATCAAAGTGTATAAAACATTGACACAGCTCCACTGATGCATACTGTTGATGAAATAAAACATTATGAGGCCTATTTTTTTTCATGCTGCCAAGAGGATATGGAAAACCAGAGCTACTTTTAGCTGCTATTAAACTTAAGACTGAATGAGTGTGTGTGGTGCGAGGTGGCCTGTTAGTGTTTCTGTAGTGTTCCAGCAGCAGGGTGGATCCACTGACCACCAACCGCCACTGTACGGCTCAGCTACTTCAACAAGGGCTTGGTCCATGTGTAATGACCAAAACAGAGTCTAAAGAAACTAATCTTCCGAGTTGTTCTAGTGGGATTGAATCACATGTGATCTGCAACAGTTAGGTTTGTGCTTGGGCTGGCTGACTCCCAGCTGTAAGGTCGTGGGTTCATTCCCTGACACCGGCCTACCTGTAAGTGTTCTTGATTACCCCTGAATGCTTGTAATTGTCACACTGTAAGTCGCTTGAGATACTGTAAAAGTGTCTGCTAAATGATCTAATTCTAAATGTGATTCTTTGTCTTTTCAATTATGGTGGCAGCATTTCACTTCACAATGAGACAAGAGCATTTTATTTGTAATCACTCTTTATGCTCATAAATCACCCCTTAAATCACAAAAATGTTATCCAAATAAACCCCTTTCACATCTCGATAAATCATGTTACTGTAAACTTTGTTTGCCAGCATTGAGCTGCATGCTGCTTTTTTACGGAACACCAACAATAGGTTTAACAAAATCTATTATATTTTATTGTGTTCTATTTTAGGTGGTAATCATTGTTGTTAAGACGGGAAATCTACAGCGAAGCTCTGCGGTGCAGCAGTAAAAGTAATCATAATTATTCTAGCCCACAGTAATCCATGCCTCGTGAGCTGGGACACAACAGATGAACTCCCACGAGAACATTTCATTGGCAAGAAAGAAAAGGGCACTACAAAAAAACCTAACCTTTAGATGTAACTGTATCATGTCTGGGAAAAGTGAAGACTACATTTGACTCTTTAATCTCTTGAACCAAGTGATAATCATGAAATCGGGGCATGTCAGTATTTTTTTTTCATTTCAGACTTTCCCATGAAATGTCTTGATCACGTGACTGAAACATTTGTACATTTGTGAACATTTGTATTTATTAAAGGGATTTTAGGACTTGAATGTTTATAACATGTTTGGCGTTGTGTGCCATGCCTCGGGCCTGATCATTTCTGTCTGGGCAAACGCACACAGACTGGAAAACACACATGCCACTTCAACAGATTCCCATACCGGTAATTAGACACAAACACACATTGTCTGACAGCTTCATCCTGTATGTGAATTAAGTCAAAACGCCTTGACAGGGCCTTCAGACTTACAGTATTTCAAACAAAGGTGGCTTGTCTGATAGAATGACGCTAAACTCAGCCCCTGGGAGTTGCTTGTGAGTGACCCCTGACCCCGGATGTCTGTAAACTTCGACTGCCGAGGGGTAAAAGCTAGGGCATCTGCGGCGTTGTCTATCGCAACCCATCTCTGAAGCATAATTGCTACTTGTTCTTGGTGCTGAGACCAGGTCATCAGAGAGTCAGCTCTGCAGCTCTCCCACAGCACAGATTTCACGCCATGTTTTCCGCCTGTCCAATGATCTCTCTCTCTCTGTTTCTCCGCCAAGTGTCTTGCCTATTAAAAAGACACGCTTTGGCTCTTCTGAGAGATGTCTTCTTTATTGCTGCTGTGTGTGGCTTATGGCTTGTGCCCGTTGGGAGTACTGTACGCGTGAGTCCATCTACACCCCAAATTCCTCCCCCGTGTTGCTAGGGTCTGCACCCTGCAAGAGGTAATTTTTTACCGCATTGAAAATCCACGTATCTCCTGCGTGCTTGTGCCCAGATCTCCCAAACAAAACATCTCCCTTTTCACTACAAATCAAAATGATAAAAGGAGGAAATCAAGAAAGCATATGTCACTTTACCGCAAGAACCTCCTGCTCCTGCCTCACCAAGAGGCAGTCAGCTACAATTAGGTCATTTGGCAGACGCTTTTATCCAAAGCGACTTACAATTACATGCTGCTATTACATGGAGCAGATAGGGGTTAGGCATCTTGCTCAAGGATGCCCACTAGACTATCCTGCCCCCAGCTACAGGGGTGAAGCAGCACTGGGCTTCTTAGTGACACATTCTCTGTGTCATCTCCCGGTTAATGTCTTTCATCCCACCCAGTGCTCCCATAAACCTGCAAATCTCCAGTTTTCTGTCCAAGCCAAAGCCAGAGCTCAGAAACGCTCTCTAATTGGTCAAATCCACTGATTTGGCCCGCGTGGCTCTGCGATTTCCACAGAATGTTCCACCGTAGCCGTGCCGCAGCAAAGGCTGGGAGGACACGCAGTGGCTTGTGGGTTCCAATGGGAGGGGCGGGCTTGGCGTAACCAAGCGAGACCATGGCCCTGAAACCAGAGGGTCATACACGGGGCAGTCCCTGATGATCTAACAGTCAGATAGCTTCAAACAGCTGCACAGGCTCATTAAATCTGAGGGCTTCTGAGAGGGAAAATAAGGAAATGTTCATCTCACTGCATGGGAAATTGTGCAAGTGTGTGAGCACGGAGGGACAATTTAGCCTTTCGCATATCTGTCTCTAGCTGCTAGGCAACTCTTCAGATACACATGACTCAGATCCGTATCTAGAGAGAAGAGAGGTTATCATATGTACAGTACATCTCTTGCCACTGGGCAAAAAATACAACACACTAAGTACAGTATTACCTGTTCCCAGAAACCTTTTGACCCCCACAGTTAGAACCATTGTCTGTAATGTAACGTAAGGCAACACTTTATTTAAATAGGCACAGCCCTCCAGTTTTTAAACAAGGCTTTTTTCCCTTCTAATGCTTGGAAAGTTGATATTTTAGCTAAGGAGAAGCTTAGGAACACTGAATCCAGCTGGTACAATAAAGGCTAAGCAGTTCCAGCTGAGAACCTGGGAGCGGCGTGTTCCTCGCGCAGCACACACGTCAGCCTCTACAGGTTAAAGCAGACATGTAGTACTAGTTACACATAATAGTTTGTATTCACATCGGATTCAATTTACTGCATGGTTGGGGTCCATCATATTGAAACTTGACAGGTAGGTTTTAGCAGCTAGTAAGTACATTGGCTTTCTTTTCTAGTGCTTTTCAATAATGGGTCAACTTTTTGGTTGTTCTATTCATAATTTTTTGGTGAACAATTTTCCCCATCTTTTACCTTGGTAGAATAAAACAAACCATATGCACAGTAGCATATTCATATATTATTGTTGTGGTCTTCAATTTAGCTCAAGCAGCATAATGCTCATTGTGAAGTCGACTGTTTCATTTAATCGCAACCGTTCTCTCTGCATTATTACCAAAGGAAACATCACTCCACACTGAAACGTAGCACCGGCCAGAGTGCAGACACTTTATGACCAGATCTTTTTAAACAGCTGCATAAGTTTGAGACACGGATAAAGAGGCAATTTATTACCATTATTACCCAACTGTCAGGGGACAATAAAGAGCCACCCCCGGCACAGTTTTTGGCCAGCGAGGTAGAGGGCCTCCGTGCAATTGAGAATTTTTACAACTGGTTTTAACAGGAAATATCAAGCGTGGCACTCTTACTCTGCCCTCATTAAAATGGTAACTTTAATGCTAGTGGTTGAACATTAACGCATTTCTCGCAGACAAGCACGTATAATCTTTTTTTTTTATACTCAGCAACCACACAGAAGAAAATTACTTCTAACTCAACCTTGAGGAACAGTAAGACATACTACTGTTATTGGTGATAACGCTGAGAAATGTTTTAGTAGATGGGTTACAAGGTCTGTGGAAAAAAAACAACAGCATCTTTACTTTGTCAGAGGAAGAGGCCGTGTCTGCTGTTCACCAGCCCAGCTCTGGTGTTTGGGGAGCGGGCAGGCCGCCTCTGGTTAATGCTAACACAGCCTCAGCCATTCCTCATGTTCACAACACGCTCCCTGGGGAGGTCCTGGAGCAAGAGCTGGATGTAACTTAAACCTCCGTCACTGGCCTCCCCATCCCCGAGGTCGGCTAACCCCCGGGTCCACCGCCCGTGTTTTCCCACTCGCTCTCTCTCGCTCTCTCTCGCTCTCTCTCGCTCTCTCTCTGATTTCCTGGGCTTATTGAGTCATGATTGCGCACCGGCGTCCTTGTGACAGTCGATGTCAGTTGGCTGTCAGGCGTTCAGCGGTCTCCAGCTGAATCAACACCTTCTGCACCAAAAACCATTCACACACACACACACACACACACACACACACACGTACACCCTCTCTGTCTCAGCCTCTATATCGTCCTCTAGCTGGTTCTCTCCTAACCCCTAACCTGGTTCTTCAATCCAAGCCTTATGTGAAATACATAAAGAGTAACAGTGGAATAATACACAAACTATGATGCTAGCTGTTCAAATTATATCAGAGGCTGATGAGGCTTACAGGCCACAGACAGTGAGCCCCCCCCCCACCCCCGGGACTTTTTCTGGCCCCCCTTTAGCCTCAGCTGATGGGTCCATGCATCTTTATGATGCACCGCAGGAGTTAAATATACCTGGCTCTTTTCCTGTGTCCCCCTTCCTCATTCGCTTCTCAGTCTCCACTCACTCTCTCTATAGTTCATGACATTGACTGAAAGCCGGCCAAGCAAAACGTTGACCCTGGTTCCCCTGCAGTCAGCATCGCCACGCTCCACGCTCCATGCTCCATTCTGAGGGACCGTATTTCTAGCTGTAAGACCCCTCCACCGCCAACATGCAGTCCAGTTCTCTGATTGACTGGCAGCATCCAACAGGTAGCCGGCAAACCCTGGAGGACTAGTGTGTGTAGTTTTTCCATTTGGCCAGATCGGACTTGGAATCAAAGCTTTAAATTCTTCTCTCAAAATAATTTCCACTCTATCTGTCCCCAAGTCTCAGCAGAGACAGTCCAACAGGATTTATATTCCAAGAGTGTGACATGTACTAATGGGCCTGCCCTGTTGTGAAGGGGTCATGGCATTCTCACAACCTAAGAGACCCAATGGAAAAACTAGTTCACTATTAATGTGCCTTTCACCTTCAAAGCTATAATGATGTGCAAACAAGCAAATAATCAAACTACGCTCTGTTTATCTGATTTTCTACGAGTGCAAACGGGGGTCACAGATCATTCAGTAGCCAGGATGCATAAATAAGGAATGGAATAAACTGTATTGCATCTGGTGGTATTTGGGCCGGAGCTCTATCATTTTCATTTGGAGTTGTCAACTGCCAGTGAGCAGTAGCTCAGAATGTAGTGCTACAGAATGGACAGAGTCGGCACTCCATGACGTCACATCCTGTCATTGTGTTTAATCACCAGACCTTCCCTATTAGCCCACCAAGAAAACCCACAGCATGAACAATCAGAGGAAGGCATCATATGGGAATAACAATAACAGATATTCAACTACAGTTATAAATCAAAACATAATTGAACAGGGTAGTAAAACCTTAATACACAAGATATGTACTATAAGTATAATTTCACATCCTTCATTGAAATATAAAAAGGTCTTAATCAAAAGTTGTTAGATTAAAATCCTCTTGAATTTCCAAACAATGTATAAGTATGATTGTTAATTGATGCTATGTTGGTGACATGGTAAAACAAAGACTTAAATACAACGTAAGTGGAGAAAGCAAGATCTAGTTACATTCTATAATTTTAGTAGTATTTTAATACCTTCCATTTCGATTTGTATAGTACATATGTATAGCAAAATTCCTGAGCAGAATTAATAGTTTGTCTCCAACTGCCATGTAATCCTCTAGTTGATGAGTACTACTTTCAGCAGAAATGGATTGAGATGTAATTGTACATACTGCTTAACTCCAATGATATCTGCCTCATCGATAAGGCACAAAAAACTCCAGATAACAACTTCAAAAGTACCATTGGCGGTACTTGTACTGGTCTGAGAGTTACTGTTCTGTCAGCACAGAACCCTAAATTCCATCACTAGCTTACTGTTGATGGTGAATTCATGCTGAACTGATGATGAAATTCAACTGTCCACAAAAGTGTGGGCTGCTATGGGGGGAGGGGTAGAACATAGAATTAGCCTATGAGCGCTGTAGGGGGTGGAGCAGATTATAACGTGAGCCACTTAGCACTCAGGTGTGGGAGGGGCATGAGTTTCAAACCAAAGCAACCACTATGGACCCACAAGGGGGAATTCCAGACAGACGTCCCTGCAGTGACTCTGTTCTGCTTCCTCTGGCAAATCAATACTTTCCCTTTAAAGAACACATTTTATCTCAATGCCATGCATATAGCCTATGAGGTCAGGTCACTGTATCACCAAAACCTCTCAGCTCATGTTGAAACTCTTCTAGTGCCAAATCCTCTGAATAAATTAGGCCATGTATGTCTCTGATAGAAATTGGGCTAAACGAGGTTCTACTGTATCTGTGGCAAGTCTTTGATCCGAAATGCTTAAAGAAATCTTCCCTATATCTCTGATCCAAATACTTTGGACAAATGAGGTCCTGCTCCATCTTCGAGATGTGTATGATTTTAATCTCAAATGCCTTTCCCCCCGTCATATTCAACGCAGCCCTCTAAACTCTGCTCTTCCTCTGTCTGTTCTGTTCAAATGCTGCGCTAATATTTGGGGCTTATTCAAATGAGCTCCATTCAAAAGCTCTAATGAATATACATGAGATGCCCGAGTGCTGCAGGATCCATGTCTGCGGTAGGAAGCAGCTGGCACTGGGTAGTCCTCTCCATGTACACCTTACCCTACACCACAGTCAAGGCCAACAAACACCTGTGTGTGTCTTTGTGGTACACTGTTCCGGCTGACCTGAGTTGGTCATTGTTATTGCTTGTATGTAACGTAAGAAATATATATACAGCCGTTGCACTGCCGATTCAGCTTGTTCCTCAGTCCCAAGGCTATTCCATTACTATGTACGATGCCTCTCAGCCATGCGTGCACTTTAAGGGCGCTGTCAGCTTCGACCAAGGCTCTGGCTGATTTAGGAGCTGGTTGTTTTCCTGCTCCGTGGTCGTTGGCTTGTTTTATCACCCATCAGCCTCTCTTCTCCAGGGTGCAGGGAGATGTAGTTTGCTCTCTGCTGTGTTTACTGCATGGTGTCTCAAGTTAGACTGAAACATTTCATCAGGTCATTCCTCATCATATTCAAATGATCCCTTTTAAAATATATGTGAAAGGGTTGACGTTAGTTATTGGCAAGGGGAGGCAGAGTAGTAGGCAAAACACAAATTCCGCTCAGGGATATTATCTATGTGTACACTGCATATTGAAATGCCCTGCCCAAAATTGGTGGTTTTATGAAATCATCTAAATCTTGCAATGAGGAAAATGCATTCTTGGAGCTTACTGAACAACAAGCACCAGCTAGACAGCTATTCTATCAATGGAAAAGACTAACTCCAGAAGACTGTGGCTTTCTGCTTCAATGACAAGTTAATCTCCAGAAGGACTGATTCATTCCCACGATGTGTGTTGTCTGTGTATGTGTGTGTTAAACCCACGCATTCATATATTACAAATTAAGCTGTAGATCCCTCAATGCTTGTTAGCAGGCACCTGAAAATACTTGAGATAGCTGCATTCCCACATAATGAATTGCAAAGTGTGTAGGGACGATTGTTTGAGTAGAAATATTAAAGGATTTACGTATATAAATCAATAGCTCCTCATCTGGTTTTGAGAATAAAGAGAACCGGGGGAGGCATCTGTCTCATCTGAATACACGCTCACTCATGTTTACCCAGTGGAAACCTGAAGCTTGCCTTCTTGCAGCAATATCGGTAATAATAAAGATGTTGTGTGCCAACAGAATGCTGTGTGAGGTTGTGTGTTTGTAGGTTTCTGTCAGTATGTGTGTGTGCCTGGTCGGTCCTAATCAGAGCAGAACATTGAGCTCTATGGTTCTGGAGGGGAATTTGGGGCTAAGTAAACATCATACATCATGATTCAGTGAGGTGATGTGAAACACACCCTATTGGCTGCCAACCCTCACTTAAATCGCTAACCAGAACACTAAACAGTTGAGGGTTAGTCAGCCAACAGCAGGGGCCAAGCAACTGATGATGGATTTTTGTTACTGCGTTGTAATAAATAAACAAGCATTGTTCCCTCAAATATGATGCATGCGCACTCAAGACTGTGTGGTCTGAAAGTCCAAAGAGACATTTTGGTCAGTAAACACTGACTAAATTGGCACACGATATTACAGGGCCTTTTTCACAGAGGCGTCTTAGTAGGGCAACCACAGGTGTAGATCTCAACGTTAATTATGGGTCCGTTGCATTTTGTTATGCCAGTGCACCAGTATGGACAAATCTAGTGACACCACCAATACATTGTCAGTGCTGGGGCACTGGTATACCTAAATGAAACGGACCTACAATTAATATTATGAGCTACACCTGTGTTTTCCCATGACACCTCTGTAAAAAGGGCCTATCGGCTGTTTTCCCTCAAATAATCTGGGTTGTAGGTTATCTTTGTGTTCTAAAACAGAGCTTTTTGGACTGTACAGTATACTGACACATACTGGCGTAGGTGATGAGGTGTAGGCCTAACCACTAACATAGCATTTGTTATGTGTACTTTATATCTTAATTCCTTTTTTGGATGTTCCATTTTAGGAAATATATTACCGTATAAATATATTACTGTACACTCTCGGGAAGGAGTAGCCTGTTTTAACAAAGCATAAAGATTTCCAGTGTTATTGTGAAGTCCGGGGCGCGTCCATGGAAGGCGCGCCTCCCCTCCCATTTAATCTCATCGGCGTGCGGTCTGCCGGCCTGCAGCCATCCACCCCAACACACCCCGGCAGCCCACTGGGACACAAACACTGATAATCACTCATTACGGGCACCTGTGGAAAGAGTATGTGTGGGGTGGTTGGGCTGCCACTTTGTCGGTTATTGTTTGCACTGTTGTTTCCATGTTGGCTGTGAGCTTGAACTCACTTGTGTATATATATTTATGTATATTAAACGGAAAGCTCTGGCTCGTGCTTCCTCGCACTTTGCTTGTTTTCATGTTTCGTGTCGGTCTGCGCCTGCACTCACCATTACAGTTATGGTGTTTGGAGAGAATGTTTGATAACTAGGGTGAAGCAGTCATAGGTGGAGTTTGACAGATGTATGCTGGGGGGCAAAAAGATTTTAACTGACGTCAGTACACAGCAGCAGTTGTTAGACTTTTTTGTTGCCCGTCATTTTGACAAACAGGGTCGTAAAAGTATGTATATATTAAATATGTATATATTCATATATAAGAAATATATTTATTGGACCTATTTTAGACTCAATGTAGTCATTTTAGTGAACTTTGGATTTCAGCACCCCATTATTGAGCGGTAGGTCACAACGAGTCCAAAGTTAAATATCCCATCATAATCTTGGCTTTATATAAAAGTCTTATGGCACCTGCTAATTAACACTGCCCTGAACTGGAGGTGAAAACCACAACACCTTTGCTTCCACACGAGTGGCTGGCTTTTCACCCGTAGTTGCAGATGTGTTATTTCTGATAAGTAGGGGAATTAAAGTTTCTGATTTAACCCAGACCTTCGGGCCATCCCTCTTCCAGCTGGCCATTGCCACCACTGGCACACTCGCAATCTATTACCATTCCTCCCACCTCCCCTCTCTCTCTCTCTCTCTCTCTCCTAAAGTACCTCAGCCCGGAAGTGTGTGGCATGCGGACTGCGGACCCTTTTTCCAAAATATCACAAAAAAGTTTATACGCTTGCATGAGGTTGTTTTTTTGATAAAGCAATATTTCGAAAAATGGAAATGGAAACACATTTTTCGCATTTACGTCACATGACATGACAAAGAGTCACATGACCTAAAGAAAAATCCTGGATACAAGTATAAGGGGCTTGCCTTTCTGTAACTGTGTGCATCATATTCTCTGGTTGCCTTTTATTAAATACTACCACGGCGATTGCGGTGGATGTGATTGAAATTACTGTGCCAACACTTATTATACACCGATCAGCCATAACATTATTTCAATCAGACCACTCTCGTCTTATGGTACAAAAGCAATTTATTAGGACATCTAGAAGTATGCTATTAACAATTTATCTTTGGTGGAATGGCTATTTCGGGGGGGCTTCTACTCATCATACTGATAAGTATGGATGTATCGAAACAGCAGCTTTATTCCCCCGAATAGGCCAGCAGCAGACAGAAGTTTTAACAGCAATAACATGATGGTAACCATGTATGAACATATGCAATCATGATAACATAAACACAGTAATATGCATACACATAATACCCGTAATAGGGTAAAGCAATATCTGAAAACACCACTTAATGTTCACGTTTAGTGAAAATTAAAGATGTGTACAACAAGTGAAAGACAAAGAATAGGTGGAGCTGGGGAGGTGGCGGGTTTGTGAAGCGAACTTAGCAAGCCAAATAGTATTGGAGGGGGGACAATTTAAAAGAACCTCCTTCATTCAACAGGCCAATAAGGTTGGTGTAGGTGTGTCAGCTGACTGACAGCAGTGGGCAGACTACCGTGGCCTGCCAGAACTAACGCTACGCTTAATGACCACCTGGGTGGTCATAATGGGCTAGCATGGGCACTGTGAGCGGTCTGCGGCCACGCAGCAGGGTGTGTGTGATGCACCGTGTGTTGTGACACATTCCTCCCATAACCATCATTAAAATGTTTGGCCCCTTGCGCCACAGTAGCATCCATGAGCCTTAGGTGCCCAACACCCTATCGCCCGGTTTGGGGTTTCACCCTCCTCGGACCACTGTGGAAAGGTACTCACCACTGTTGACCACAAGCCTTGCTGAGATGCTCCGACCCAGTCGTCTGGCCGTGTCCATTTGGCCCTTGCCTTCGTTTAATTCTTTACGCCTCCCTATTTTGCCCCAATGCTAAACGTTGACTATGAGAACATAATGTTGGCTTACTGCTTAATATATCCCAGACCTTGACATGCGCCCTTTTTACGAGTTAATCAACATTATTTGTTTAATTTGTCAGTGGTCATAATGTTATGGCTGATCAGTGTATCAGTTTGTTGCCATGTTTCATTGGAATGACTATCGCGAGAAGAGAAAACCCTTCTTTGATAGCATAACATTCATAACACTCAATAGAAACACAACCATTTGTCTACTTTTTAAATATATTGCTTCTTTTTTGTGCAAAACTGCAATGGAAACCTGGCTACTGGCTAACACGGGGGATTAGAAAACAAGGCAATATGGAATAATCTAGCCCAAATAAACATGAACACAGGGTTTAAATAGAAAGGAAAACAGGTGAAAACAATAATCAAATCAACACACAAGGCAACGAGGGAGACAGAAAACCAGGAATCGAACGCATGGAACACAAGGAAATCACAGACTGGAAGACAACAAAACAGGGAGTATAACCGAGCAGTTCCCGAGATGTAACAGCTTTATATCAATCTTTAGTCTCTTTCTTGTTTTGTTTTGTTGCAATCATTAAAATGTTTCTTCAGTCGAATCTCGTCACGTAGTGCTGTTTTTTTTTACAGATGAGAATCAGTGTCATAACACCACAATTTATTTATTAAAAAAAAATGAAAAAGGTTCCTAGTTTCAGGAAGAAAAAAAAAACTCTGATCCAGCACCATTGTTTTCATATCTGACTTCCATATATGAGTCTGATAATAGGCTTTTATAAACTTGTATACTGTGTGTAGTGAAATAAAGATGAATTCCACATTCAGTTTCCTGATACAGTATATGAAATTATGACGGATAGCTTGCCTAAAAAGATTTTTAAAAAGTAGATTGTTCCGAACAACAGGCTAACCAAAGCCACTGTATTTTATCCATGCCTTGAGGAGGTCCCTGATCCCTCTTAGATAAACATAATCATAACGACTTGAGGATGTTGACGAGGCAAATAGATGCTGAGATATAACACAACCCAGGGAGGCTTGTCGTGTCGAGAACTTTACCATGGAGACTAGCCCTGCACTTTGTATTATTTATAGGAAAAACGATCAGGGGCAGAAAATAGAAATCAGAGACTTTATGGGTCATGGGAAGTACATCTCTGGGTGTGTGTGTAGGCCAAGAAGACCAGACTGAACTAGAGAAGCAGATCTTTAAAGCACAGGATAACTTCTTTGTTAATTATTAACTATAAAATCAAAGCTCTAGTGTAACGTACTGTATAACATGAAACCCCTTGGATTTGTAGAAACTAGTGTCTGTGAACTAAATAGTAGCCTAGTGAGACCATCCTGATCTTGTCAGTGCCACAATGTGTTCCAATCTGCACATGAGTCAGGGAACTCTTTGTTCGGGACCATTAATAGACCAACTAGACAATCAGCATCCAGGTGAGTAGCTGATGCTGATAACCATCTCCCATTAAATCTCCCATTAAGTTTGAAAACCATTGTCATGTAGTTTTTGCTGTGATTCGTTGCAAGGCGACGATCGGTTCTGCGAGCCTGCACGATGTCGGACAAGCCTGCAACATCTTTGTAATTGTTATGATTACTCGCCTGCTAATGACATTGGCTCCCGCCTACTAGCACTGTGTCTATCCCAAACAGAATGTAGAATTTCCAGACTGATATGTAGAGTGGAACAAAGTGTAGAGTTCACAAGATCAGGATGGTCTCACAAGGCTATTGAACAATACAGTGGCAGAAAATATACTAATGTGATGCAATTTATGCACCAGAAAGACAGTTGTAAAATGTTGCAATGCTAATTAAAATAAATGGTATCCTGAAAACTAACATAGCAGCTTTAAAACACATACAAAGGGAAGTTTTATGAGGTGGGTCACCAATTTGCGAAAGTATACTGTGCCGTATTTGAAGGGGCCATAGAATGGAAAACTGTATTTACCTTGGCATAGAGTTTGATACATGGAACTGACATACTGAACTCAAATCTCCTACTTCAAATGCAAACCATGCATATGCAAAAAAGGGCAGTAAAACGAATATTTACGCCCTCAAAATTTAAATACTCCAGCCCACTGAATAAGAAATAAACAAGGAAAAATTATTTGGATTTTATTACATTTTGAAACACTACAGAGAAGAACATTAAAAAACATGTTGAATCCGTGAAATCAGTCGTTTTCAACAACTGAGAAAGGGCGCATATCCAGTGCCATGAAAACCCCAATTGCCTTGGTAATTGCTTGAGCACGGTCCGAGTTAGCTTGTAGCTTCATTTTAAAGAGATTGGGAAGAGTTACACGATGGCAAGCAGACGAGGCAAGTCTAACGCCCAGGAGGCTCTGGAGATGTTCCAAAACTTGGAATGGAACGAGTCTGGTGTGGGTTCAGACGCCGAAGTGGACAGTGACCGAACAACCGAGCACCGCGCTGGCAGCAGGCAAGCGCACTACACTTACAGCGGACCCGATTTCTTGCCACCGTTTGAACAGTTTTCATTCCTTGGTGGACATGGAAATGTTGACACACCTCAGATACTATACAGTACGTGAGAACCACATGAAGGCCAGGTTCCCTCCCTGTTTATTTCAAGCGCTGACATGTGTGTGCGACACGTAACAGCTGCTGAGCGTTAAATTAAACTTACACCTCGCGATATTTGCAAATAAAGTTTGATATTATTTTACATTATTTTGAGAATACAATGGGAAAGCAATAGACTCATCGCCCCACCCACGCGGTTCCAGAAGACGGAACAAGACTGTGGACGTTTGTATCGTGGTTTCGGTCTCGGTTTCAGAACCATTACACCCATAGACTTCCACGCTATCCAATGTAAGCTTCTTTGCACGTTTGTATTAGTAGTCTACATCATATTAGCTCCTGCTTATAAATTATGTAGGCCGCCAAAATTATGCTCGTAAGGTTGGATGCCTACGCTCCATGGTTCACCTCGGACAGTTGTAGCGATCTATTCAGATATGTTGCTTCTGTGTGTGAGCAATTGAGGTGCCTCGCTGTAAACCAGGCAATCGGAGTAGAGCATCAAATTATGCATGAGCCCACCAAAAAAAAAAGAAGGAAAACAAGTTTTATTCTACAGCTAAATCATATGGTTGTAAATGTGGATGTATCTGGACATTTTTCGCACCAAATAAAGTCACATACCTTGCATTCGATGGCCCCTTTTTAAGTTTTATTTTTCTATTTTTCACTGTAGCTGTTATGAGGAGCAGAGGAGGTGAACCCAAAAGCAGACCCAGGGAGGCGCAGTTTCCTAACTGACCCGTTTATTCACAGGTAGATAAACATGGAACGAAAATAGATCAATAATAACAAAGGAGATAAACCGGGTAAGTACAACGGTAGGTCTAACGACGATCTGACGAGACGCGCCAGGTTTAAGTACAGGTGAGACTGGACGTGGAGATGAGGATCAGCTGCGACGGTGTAGAGCCAGGACCGGGAGCCACGCCCACTCAGGGATAACAAAAGGCAGGCAAGGGTACTGACAGGAGACACCGGGGAAAGGGCGACACCCAGACATGAGCGGCAAAAGGGAGGAACTGCACGCTCAGGACAGTAGCTGGTGTTTCTGCTGTTTTCTATGTTTGTCACACTTCTGCATAGCACACAGGGTCAAATACACCAGCCGCATTTTGTAAACGCAAGTGCCAATTTACAACTTGGCATTATTTATGGATGGTGGTGGGTTAGCTTTAGGCCACATGGTTGATTTCCATAGTGATTGAACCCACACTCGACTCAAAACCTTCACCCACTGGAGGCCAAAATGCATAGCATCCATCCTTCCTCTGAGGCTCTCTTGTCTAAATTGGCTATACAGTGTTTCACTTTCACCTCTATATTCACTGGTGACTCTCAGTGTCACGTAGCTCCCGCCCGGGCCGATCAGGGGAGTGCTGGAAACTTGTTGGAAATGAAAAAGAGATTCTCTGATCCCAGGGCTCCCCGAATGAACATTTTTCTTGGGTCAATGTCACGATTAGATTGCCGCCGCCGTGACGTACGGGGGAGGAAGAAAGAGAAAAAAACCCGTCTGTTTTCAGATAGAGTTTGCCGAAGGAAGAAACTGAAATATACATCACAGCAAGCTGCTCTTTTGAGATCCCTCGGCAGTCTCTGGAGGCGCGGGAGGTTGGGAGAATGGAAAGCATGCTCTTTAGTCACGCAGAGATGAAACTCAAATACTGCATAGAGGAGATACGGTGCGAAGACAACGTCCGAAACCGCCCTAATGCGGGGGGGTGTTCAGCCTTGGCGTGAATGTCAATCGCAGGCAGACTAAAATTCATCGGGGAAGCACACGGCTCTTGAGGCCTGACAAGAAGTGAATAAGATCACATAAATATCATGGTAGTGCCTAATACAGGATCAGGTTTAGACCGTATGATAACCGGCTGCAAGGGATACGAGGTACGAATAGCAATATGCGTGTGTCTGTGTGTGTGTATGAGAGGGGGTTTGGGTGTGTGTGAGATCATGAATATTCTTTTGTGGTAATTGGAAGATATGGCTCATCAAGCTTACAGCTTGCCAAATCTACACACACAGACAGTACACGCACAGTACATGCACACACACACTCAGATAGATAGATAGATAGATAGATAGATAGATAGATAGATAGATAGATACATAGATAGATAGATAGATAGACAGACTTATTGATTGATTGGCAGTTAAGACAAACAGTTATGAGACAATACACTAAGATATTTAGCTTACACCTTCAAAAACCCATTCTCCATGTAGCCATGCATATTTCCACGTATTGTTATATGACTAGAACTATTTAACATGAGTTATTATGCCTTCTTGTCTTGCTTTACATGGGTTAGCCTATGTATCTGTCTGCATGTGTGTGTGTGTACTGTACATGCTTCTGTTCTTCTGTATGCCTGGCATAGTGATGGAGTGTGTGCCTGCATGTGAGCACGCGGGTGTCTGCGCGCGCGTTCAGCGAACAGCGAAGCTACTGCTCTGTATTCCTGACTCCCCGCCGCGATGCGGAGCCTCCAGCCCCAGCTATGACTCATCACGGCTGCTCAGTGCGCTCGCTGAGGTCAGCCGCCGAGGAACGCGGAGGGAGAGAGAGAGGGAGAGGGGAGAGAGAGAAGGAGAGAGCATACACACCACAGGCACTCTGGCTTGAGATCCACCTGTACGACTTTTGATTAAAATAAGGCATCGCTAAACCGCAGGAGGAGTAATGCAGATCCACACACAGCGAGGGAGATATAAAAATGCAGGCCTGTGCCAGGGCTCAGAGCTGTTTGACCGCGACTAGCTCGTCGATACAAAGCCTGCTAAGTACGAGCCGCAGTTACTTTTCATTTCTGCTGCTTGTTGGATCTAGAACGTTCCCACATATCAAACACAGCTCCGTCCAAAGAGACAGACAGGCCGACAGATATACAGATAAACAGACAGATAGACGTGCAAACAAACATACGTACAAGGCAGCAGACAAATAGATGCGGAAACAGACAGATAATCAATCAGACAGACAGGTAGTCTAAAACACAAACGTACAGAAAGACATGTTGACAGACAAGCAGGCAGGCAGGTAGCCTGATACAGACATATATAGCGACAGTATGACAGACAAGCAGACAGATAGAATGCATGACACGAAGTCAGACATAAAGACAGGCAGCACAGTCATGTTATCGCAGCAAACAATCATTACATAAACAAGCTCCAATCCTGCTTCCTATTGGAGCCCAATTACACGGCTCTTGGAGGGCATAGGCGGAAACATAGATCTCAAGGCAGATTAGGGAAGCTATCTGCTACTTTGTGCTGGGATCTAAAAGAGAGAGAGACAAACAAGGAGATAGGTGGTAAATGAAGAGGAGAGGGATTTTTGGTGAGAAACGCAGAGCAGAACGAGTATAATTTGAACCTCTTATATGATATAAGTGATGGTAAATGTGAATTGAGTGTGTTAAGTGCAGTGGGCAAAATGGCTAGAGCATAATAGGTTTGATTGAAATTAAATTTGTAGTGTAATGGTCTCAGTGTGCTACATTTGCAAATGGAAAAGAGTCTCACTGACACATGCATTGTAACTGGGAAACATTCATTGCCCCATTTTTTGAGTATAGTGCAAATTGTGGGTGCATAAGTGATTCCATGCAGGGTTGTGCCAAATTCTGAATTTTCAAGAGTTAGAATTTGAATTGAATCGGCCACAGGATGTTGAATTGGAATTGTAATGACAGGAAATGTAATTTAATTCATTGCAATGCGAAGAAATTCCTTAAGTTGATAGTCATTTCAACCGTAGCAGTCACACTCTTGATCCACCTTATTGTTTGGCTCAATTTCAAAAACTTTGAAGCAAAGCATCCAGGGTAATGATGTGAATTTCATTTCATACAAAATAACACAAAAAATGATTAAAAAACACGATTTCATTACATATCATATTAAAGCCTCTCTGTTCTAGACAGAGATTTATAAAGATGTAATCTACAACACCTAAAAAAGAAAATGCACTTGTCTCAACTGTCTTTTCATTAAGTTTTAATATAACAAAAAATGAATAAGTGAAATGTCAGTTACATTGCAATAACCTCAGATATATTTACCAAGCATCAACAGATTTTCATCTTGATACACTAAACTAAACACATTTAGCATAACAATTACCAGGGAACATTTACCCAGCCTTTAACTACATTGACAGCAGGGTGCTTAGTTATCTATGGGAATTTCACAAAATACTTAATTCAAATTCGAATTGCAATGACATATTCTGCTATTTTCAAATTCAGTGACTTAATTGTACAACCCTGGTTCCATTCTTTTTTCTTTTTGTCTATATAAACTATTCACTATTGTCACAATTTGTGACAAGACTTCATAACCTTTATGTAACACTGGCAGAATTAGATTTACCAAGGAATGGGAATTTTCAAACAAATCCTTGTTTAATGAACATGATATTTTATCAAGCCAATTACTGTGCTGCAGTAACAGATTGAGGCTAAAAGAAGATACTGCTGGACATTTCATCATCTCAAGTGAAAAGAGTTATCTCTGTCCCTTCAAAAACACCTTTCTGTAAGTAGCTTACATCTGCATTGTTCTGCCGCCACAAATCTTATTTAAGAAAAGAAAATTAATGAACAGCTAAACAGTAAGTATCGAGGTTTAGACCACAGTTGATTTGGTTTAGGAAACTCTTATTGTTTACTGCCATCTTGTGGTAACATGGAATACTACAGGTAGTGACTGCTAGACCGTGTTAGGACATGTTATGGTATTGGGCTACAAGGTTAAATGTTTTACTGATTTAAATGTGATGTGTGACTGCATACAGAATTGGCTTACAATGGGCATGTCACACTTTTTAACCCCAAATTCCCAATGCGGCTGTGTGAACCTTGATATTCAATAATTTTTGTAATGCAGAGCTGTACAAAAATGCAACACTTGGCAAATACGATGGGCCTCAGGATTAAACACATGAGTGGACAATATTGTGGATTACCATATGGAAGTCTCTCCCTAATTTATCATTGTGTCTCACACAAATTTAATCACACACACACACACACACACAGAGAGACACGCAGAAACGCACACTCACCAAGATCAATTTACTATCTCACGCTTTAGAAAAGCTTTGCGTCAATTCTGTGTCAATAGTCACAATGACTTCAGACGTTTATTCGCTTGGCTAGATTGTAATTACTTATGGTCCCTAGCTCCTGGGTATTGTCCATTTGATTAGACTGGAATGATATGCCATGGAGTTTGATAAAGATAATTGCACATGTTATTTATTATTTCTACCTGAGCACCTGGCGAGAAAAGGGCATTAAAAAAGGTGATAAAGGCATACTCTTGGACTCCAAAATTGGCTTTGGATGTGCTGATCACATTTCACTTTTATGGCTTCTCAAACATTAAATGTAGCTAAATGCCCCACGGGCCTTGGGGGGACAGTATGAAGGCATGAAATGACTACTACCTCTCCTATCTGATAAGTCTAAGGACTTATACTTGACGACTGTCAAGGGAAATACACTAAATGGCCTGCTTCTAAATGTCCTCATCTTCCTCTTTAGCCTTCTAATCGCTGAGTTTTCTAATGTTAATCTACAAGAAATTTATGCTTAAAGCATGAGTGTTTGCTTCATGTGGCCTGATATGAAAAGCTACATAGTTCTGACTAAGCATCCTCTATAGCCTAATAATAATAATACAAATAATTTGTGTAGTGCTTTTCTAAAAATCTCAATGTTCTTTACAGTGTAGAAACCGCTAAATGCAATTACAGAGGAACAAGTAAACATGATGATGAGAAGGAGTAGGGCATTATAGACATTATGGACACATAGGTTGAACAAAATTAAATTTAACATGCTATGTCAGGCTATATGCCCATAATAATGGCCAGCAGATTTCTCAACCTACCATAGGACACATATTGGTTACAAGCATACAAGAGTAAAACAGAGTACACAATAAAACAACAAAAACAAATTTTTAAATACATAAACTAAAAGACTAAAAGGCTACTCATTAAAAAACAAGCAATATAAAAGACGATAAACCATTAAAGTTAAGAAATTAGTGATTACATACATACAAGACAAATAAAATATGTTGTGTGTGTTGTGTTTTTTTTGCTAAGAACAATATAAAATAATAATGAAACGGACAGAAAGATATGCTGATTAATCAAAGATGAGTAGATTTTAAAAACTCAACATACATTACAGTGAGTCTCTAACCTCAACTGGCAAAGCATTCCACACATTAATGGTGCTCCATGAGAGAATGCTCTAAAACCTGCTGATTGTTTAAAAACTCTAGGAACAGATAGAAGAAATGCATTCTATTTATTATTCAATGCATTCCTTCCTAAAAATGCAAATACTTCAAAATGTATAGCATTCAGCCTCTCTTTTTTTCTACCAATATTGGTAACACTTGTCGGCTATTGGACAAATGTTGTAAACATAGATTCCATATTTTACAAAAAATTGTAAAATAAATTATCAAAGAAATTCAATTCACGTTTTTTTTTTTTCTGCATGGGTGTATAGAACAGTTTTTAAGCCATGGAGAAGTCCTGCTCTGCATATCTTTTTATTTTGATTTGCTACTAGATGAAGACAGATTCTATCTGCTTGCATCAGCAAAGGCACTCCACAGGCAAAATGACTGTTTCACTTCTGGCTCCATGGTATTGAGAAAAGAGAGAGGGTGGATTTGAAAAGCAGTAGTAAAGCAGCATCTGAATCTGAATATACAGTATGTATAAAGCTATAATATAAGGTACAATGCATTATAATGGCTGTTGTGGACCACTAGATGTCCCTATTTACTGTTACAGTTAATATTTGAATTATACTGTATATCCTCTCTCAGTATATACACTCACCTAAAGGATTATTAGGAACACCATACTAATACTGTGTTTGACCCCCTTTCGCCTTCAGAAC
>JAODLI010000301.1:0-12137 GCA_027575585.1 Percopsis omiscomaycus | reverse complement strand
CATTGAAAAGTACAGTGCTTTTCCTTCAAAAATAAGGACATTTCAATGTGACCCCAAACTTTTGAACGGTAGTGTATGTCCCCCACAAAACTCTACTCATTCCTCGCCACGTTGAGAGCCACCGTATTACACCATGAATGATATTATAAACCCACAACCCTCTATTACTGGACAGGGTAGAAATAGATTCAAGTATAATGAGCCATAATATGTCCAGGTGCATGACCTTTTTATTTGATCTTCAATGTCTAGCTGAGCACAGACTTTCCCTATTGGTTGCTTTCATCATGAACTACAGTATTTAGTGCTTACAGTGAAATGAACAATGCTTTGCTTCTCCTGCAATGAAACGCATAGCTTTTCTCTTTCTATGAAAAAAAACAAACATCTCGCATCACCACCGTCTGTGCATTGAGTTGCTGTATGTACTGTATATGCATAAATTTATATTGTGTATATTAGATCACTCCCATATACGTATGCTATGGTTTTGAAACGCACAGCATTTTGGAAACAGTGGTGTGGGATTCCAGCATTTCAAGTGTGTATGGCAGCTGTTAAAATGTGCGTTTTTTTTTAAGGGTCCAGCACAAGCTTGAGAAGTGTCATATTTATTGCGAATGTAGGCGGCACAATAATTGGTTTTGTTCATATGTTGTTTTAAAGAAAAGTACAAAATGAAAAAGGAATTGCTAATTTATTTTATTTTATACATGTTCAGCATTACAAATTATTTTTCTAATTTGATAAGCTTGGTTTACTTTAGTATCACACCATGTTCTTTTTTTGTTTTTTTACCATAAAGTGGAGTTCTTTATTCCTACAATCTTGGACAGTTGGATCAAAGCTACAGTGTAATCTTAAAGGCAAAGTCTGTAACATCATCTGTAGACTCATCAAAAGACAGTGTTAAGATGCTACTGAAATGGTTTTTTTGAATTTGAACACCACAGTAAACTTTACTCTATAGACATGAAACAATTCCAAACCAGAATATGGATGTACTGTACATCTTGGGAAACACTAGTTATGCTGCACTATACTGTACAATATATTCCATGTCAGCAGAGCTCTTCCAACTGGTATGTTTTAAGACATTACAGACTTTATGGGCAACTTTAGAAGCTTTGTGAGAAATATGGTGGTCTGTACAAATCTAGCCTGCATCCAAGATCAAAAGAATGATTTATATGAATTCTGTTTTACAATGTATTTTTGTTTAGAAACTGTAGAATTTCTTTGATTATAATTTATAAGATTACATTTGCCAACAAATACATCTGGTATGAGTATACATTTTAGAATACTAGTTTTAGATTATGGAATATTCACTATAACTATATTAGGTCTGAACTTTTCTCCATGCACCACCAAGGTATGATTCCCAAAAATCCCGAAAACATATGTAATCATAGCCCCCACCATACTGCTCACACCCCATGGTGGTCATAATGTGCAATGATCAAGAAGTTTGCACCGCAACGTCAATTGACCATAAAGATGGCTGCCTCTAATCTGACTTTTACCGATAAAACATTGCAAACTAGAGACCTACACGTAAAATAAAGAAATATACCCCCTAAAATGTCGAACTTTACTCATACCAGTTTTAAAATGTTATTGACAGGAGCCCAGACATCTTCAAAGGGTCAGAGGCTCAGTTTTCCAGAGGTGTTTGAAGCATTATTGTAACCTATTTTTTTGTTCCTCCAATTTAGTTTTCTCTAATAATATGCACTGGTAATAAAAGCACATGGTTTACGTCAGATTGTGTGCTTCTTGACTATTCATCTACACCACAATAGTAACTGGAGCTTTTACTGTATCATTCATTTACAGTTAATATACTGCATGTACAAGTGAAAAAGGCGGTTGACACCAGCATTTTTTTTGGTTTGAAATGCATGCCCTTCCCACACCTGAGTGATGAGTAATTTCAACTCTTCTCTACTTCTCCTCATATAGCAATCTTCTGCTAGCACTTGTGTTTGAAAATCGCCGTCAAACATTTGTTGTTCTTATTAGTTAAGGTGACGAATCGCCTGTTAATGATTTGATTGACATCTGTTAACACCTCTATGCCTTTATGACACATGAGTTTGAGTGGAGATTTACCAGACTGATGTGCAGTGTGAGAAAAAAAGTTGTGGAGCTTGCAAAATCTGGATGGTCTTACCAGGCTAAAATAAATGATTCTACTTAAGGCTATTATTGAGGGAATTTCTCTTTAACAAACAATATGGTCATTATTTGGTCTTAAACAGGGTAGCCTTCAACAACTTTGTATTTGTCTTTGAGGACATGTACATATGGTTGACTAAGAAAACAATGTAAAGTATTTTTTTATGCAAACCCAACTGTCTATGATAATTACAACATATATGCATGGACAATGACAATTCCCAAAGCATCCAAATTGTACCTATATTTATAAGTAATACATATGTATATATACATACAGTACATTAACACAAGCTTTAAATGCAGTAATCTCAAATCAGTAGAGTGGTATAAAGACACAAAACCACAGTTCATTGATGCAGACAAAACATAGATTTAGCATAGAAGAGTGCGCTGCCAAACTATACACCGGATTAATATAAAAAATAGGTATGTTATCGTAGGTTGCATAGAAAGTATTGTTTTCTCAAATTAAAATGGCAAATAAAGCTGACCTTAAAAAGTCGCATGAGCGTCAATCATTTAATACAGCATGAGGTATTCCGCAAACGTGATGGCAATTAATCCAGTGGTTGGACCTACTGTATTGTTTAAATACACTGATTTGTATATTGTTACTTCTTTTGGCCAAACTGTGTCAGAGCAAAGTTCTGGCAGTATGTAGTAAAATGCATATTCAAACTATTCCAGGAAAAAAGTTCACAAAAAACGGGAATGAAAATCACATTAGGCGTCAAAATAAATATAGATTTTGAATCTATAGACTAAACATTGAAAACAATAATTGTGGATTTAAAAAAAATTCCCTTTAATTCATTTATATAAATCCTAAAGGATTTAAATGTAATGTAAAAAAAAACGGGGGAAAATCTGATATGGCACAGTCAGCACATAGCCCTGATGTAAAATGTCCTACTAAAAATAAGTGTTCAACATATACAAACTTAGCATTTATGTAAACTAGTGAGAGAAATAAAATGCAGCAGTAAATACGGGATCTGGAACTACTATTATTCTACACTGTACAATGCAGACCAGCTGTCTTGAAAAATCATCCCAAATACTACAGGTGATAAATTTACCTTTTCTTTTTTGAATCAGTACTCTGATCAGTAGTCATTCTTTGCATTTTTCTACAGCCAAAGTGACAAGGGCTATCTAATATTAATGATTATCTTCTGCTGATAAATAGCCTACTGTTTGTGAGCAAAATGGTTGGGGATTACAGTAGATTAAACACACAATTTCAATTTAGACATTTTCTTTCTCTCACAATCATAAAATACAAAAGTAAACGCATGCAAAATAATGTAACCATGAACACAATTAACACAATCTTAAAATTTTGTTAATTTGCCAGAAATTCTTACTGATCACACAAGGAAAATATGACAAACATTAACATCCAGTGATTATTTTATTTTTTTAGACATAAAATCTCAAAAAGACATTAGTTTCTATAGGCGTCTTTTTCAGTGTGAGCCAACTATGGACGGTATCTTGATGCAGCTAAACAAATGCACGGTGACACTTAGCCACGGTGTTAACATCTACAACCGTATGCAGAACATCCTGCATGTCTTTTGACAGTTTCTCTACTTAATAACCCAAAAATCCTTGAGAGGCCATCTTCTGTAGCACCTTTGGAAACAAAACACAGTAACACACATTTTTGGACCAGGTGGCGTTTAAAATAAAGCAACAAATGCTGACAGCTTGACAAGTGCCATTCAGGGGATTCTCAATCTCCATATTCCTGTTCAGCGAGCGAAAGAAATAACGTTATTTCAAGTCGATTTTCGATGGAACCAAAGCGCTCCCTCATCAACCTTACTAAGTATGAGGCACTTACAAAACAATAACGGTCCCTAAAAAAAAAAGCGTTCTTATTTAGACTTCAGAGCTGTCACTGTTACTGAGGCCTTGTGTCATCATGGGTTCTGTGCTACTGGAGGCCTTGGGAGCATCCATTTTGTCTCGCTTGGCACGTACCACAAACGCCACCAGGATGACGATAAGAGCGGTGAGCAGCAGTCCCACAAAGATTCCAATGATCAGGACTAGTGCGTCATCGCTGGTATCCCTCTGGTTGACCTCACGGGGGAGGCCCCCTTTAGTGAAGATCTCTCGATCGGGGCTGGTCCGCCGTTGCCCGCTGCGGTCCAGAGCGATGTGCAGGATGTTGGTGCCGCGGTTGTTGCTTACGCCGATCTCTTCTGCGACCGCCGGGACCTCGTTGGCGGATCGCCGGACGCGGGGCGGCCCCCTCGGAGCCGCGTGGCCGCCGTGCCGGGTCAACGAGTGGTACTCCACACTTCTCTTTCCAATGCCGCGGTTAGCGTTATCTTTGGAACGGACAGTGTAGATGGTGTGGATGTACCATTCCCTGCCAACAGAGACCTGGAGAGGAACAGTGCGGAGGGGCACACCAAGGGCAAAGAAGGAGAACATGTACAACAGTTAGCACCCATATAACGCGGTGCAGCGACAATTCTCCTCTCAAATCTGCCTTTGTCTCTTGCACACAGACATTTATTTATTTACAGGATCCCTCTTAGTTGATGACATGCTCGTCCTAATTCTGGCCTTCCTATTGGACAAGCGTAGTCATGTGGGTTCCTGAGCTAATCCTGAGCAGCACACAACAGGGCAGAGCAGAACTGGAGGCAGAAGTCATTGTTTTTCTATTTAGCTAGCTAGTGTAGTATAAAATATTACGGTGGTTAAAGAATCAAAGATTAAAACTCATGTTCGATCAGGAAATGTACTGTATTTATTGTCACATCCCATGAGTCCCTCGTTTATATAAATAAAAGCTAAAGGTTAACACCTGGAAAAGTGCAGAGGAGTCCATTCTGAAGCCATCGGAGCCAGGCTGTCTCACTAGAGCCAAAGCGCCAGGGTCATCCACTGCCAGGAACGCGTTGAAAGATACATCGCCGAAATTGCGGGCCTGGGTCTCGGGCTGGGCTTTATCCTGGGATGAGAAGTTACACAAAGTCATTACAGCGGAGTCCTGGCTGACGCAACATGCTATCGCAATAGCCGTTCTTGCACTTACAATGACTTTGAACCTGTAGAGCAGAGAAGGTGCGTCTGCCAGGCAGCCGAACTCAAAGTTGTCTGGGCTGTACTTGGGGACGTATCCATCAGCGCCGGTGCACAGAAATACTTTCTCGATGTTACAAATGAAGGAGTCACCTAAGTTCTGCACTGGATCCACCATCACACGTACGTAGATAGCATCACCTGGTAGGTAAATAAATGTGTGTCAAAATGTGTTTAAGGCTGATGAGTGTTATAGCCGTTAACATTATGTTTGTTTATGTGCAGACATACAGTATTTATTTATTGAATGGAAGGGTAAAACCATTACATATATAATGCTTACAAAAGTTTTAACAAGAATTTAAAGGTACACTCGTCGTTTGTGTTATAGCTCCCCCATAACTGACTGGCTGGGTATTGGCAAGGACCTCATGATACAATACGTTTCACGATCCATGGGTCACAATACATTGTGATACGCTACATATTGCTATAAATTGCAATACTCAATACTAAAAATAGAGCTGAAAAAACAACTTGCTTTGTACCACCTGGGTAGTCTAATATATACATCACATTATAATGATAACTCAGCGGACAAGTTGAGTCAAAACTATATGCAGAATTTTTATTACAATTTATTAGAACGGTATTTGCATTGCACAGTGTTTTAAATCCATTTAAATCACGAATAATGTAATAATGTAATAATGTACTCAGCTGTATCGATTTTCTTTGCACAGCCCTACTCATAACCCCAAATGTTAATGCACAGAAGCACACACACATACACCACACCTACTACTACTGTTCAAGCGGAATGTAGCTAAAAAAAATGATTACTCATTAATGATGAATGTGATGTTTTGCCTTCGTTACCTTGAGAGAAGGCAGTGTCACTCTCCTGACCAAAGCCCATGGAGCCATCGGACAGCCAGAGTGTCCTCTTAGAAAGCAGGATCATTTGAGTGTTCAGACTGAACTCAGCCGCCACTGGGTCACTCACCTAGAGATATAGACGCAAACGACGGTCACCAATATACAATTGGTGCAGATGAATACATCATACAAGGTAACTTGATTAGGCACACTGTTACGCCACCTGCTGGAAGCGGATGTCTAGGTCAAAGGTGACAGGCTCCCTGGGATTGCAGACGGGTGGGTTGGTGTACACCAGGTTGGGAGGGGATGTACAGGTGAGCAGCTTCACCGTATATGTCCCCGAGTAGTCACGCACCTGGGGAGGGGAAAAGTATTAGAGAGTGTATTGTGTTGACAGAGATGAATCATCAGAGGATCCCCGAAACAAGGCAGACACAGAGTGTGCAAAACGAGGCATCTCACTCCCCTGAAACTCAACAAGCTAAGCATTATTGGGCCAGAGCCTGCATGAGACAAGCTGCATCTATGAATCACAGCAGCATGCAGGATGTTATTGAAATCCTTGAAGCTTTTGTTTTATGATTTGACAGTAAGAGGTCTTTTACTCAGAATGATGTGGGCATGCCCACCATGCTCACTAATGGATGGGAAACCACAGCTAAACCCGAGCTATAGAGAGCATATTCGATTCCTCACAGCAAAGTCTGAGACAAAGGTCCACTGCTGGATGGGTTGGTTGTAGGTCGGTTCGCTCCTCACAAGGCTCAGGTTAAAGGTCAAACCAGGGTGTTCCGAACACAATATAATGGAGGACAGAGATGAAGCTGGTGGAAAATTAATAAAACAAGAAAAAAAAGAAAATGAATCATTAATATATATTAATATAGTGGGGTTGACGGTAAAATGTAAGTGCTTTAAAGGTACACTCCTCAATTATGTTTCCCCAGAACCCCAATTATTGTACCAGCTCACTGTTAATTTAGAGACATAACAAAGGGGTTAGTGAGCGGGGTAGAGAGGGGTGCAAGCCACCAACAAATGGCTTTTTTCCGACATTGGTGTTTACCACAAGGGCAATTCCAGACACAATTAAGGAGCGCACCTTTAAACCAAAACATTTTTTTTTTAAAACACACACACATCGTCACTAACTATGATATAATATTACTATATTGTGCTACTGATGCAAAGGCATATTGTATAACATACTGTATATTGTCACAAAATGGATTTGATGAGTTAAAATACAATGCAATGCAATCGAAGCTAAATTCATAATAATTATGATTCTAAAACAACTATAGTACAATACCTATATACATTATAAGCAAAAGTAAAACAGAACAAATCAAAGCAAATGAAAACATATTGATGAATATTGTCACAGACCTGGATGTGAAATCACAAACAGTCCCCTGAATCGAGCTTCGGTGCGGAAATTGACTACGAGACGTCCTTGAGCATTTATACGCATGCTAGTTGGGTACAGGGCACCTGGGACAAATAAACAAAAAGGAAAACCTTATTTTCATCATAGTATTTTTGGTTATGGTCAAAATTATTTACAAAATACAATAATAAAAAGAAGAGCTGCATCTACTAACAAATGATATAAAGCAATAATCTAATTTAAATTAAGTAAAATTGTTGAAAAAAATCACTAATTATTCAATGAATACTTAATCAATGAATTAATAAAAGGCAGACTACTGTTGATGCCTTGCCTTGTAATTCTGCTTCTGGTGGGCTGCCGATTCCATCCCTCCACAAGATGGCAGTATCGTACACAAATGTGAGCCTTAGCTCTGATTGCAAATCAAAATGCTGCCATCCCCCAGCCCCCGCTGGAGAGTGGAACACATAGGACACATGTAGAGGCACTCGCAGGGTCACATAGGACTGAACCAGATTCAACACCTATAGTGAAAGACAACATGGATATTTGACATAACATTTAGTAACTGGACATATACATATCCCGCTATTTAATTGGACAATAAACTTTCAAAAAAGATTTGTTGCAGTTTCCTAAATATTTAATCATTCATGATTATTACTGCAACGCCTCCTTCTCAGAGTTACTGCATTGCTGGTTCAGGTCAGGGATCTAGGCCTCCACACCGCACTGTGCAGCTAAATCCTGGACACCACCACCTCCTCCACACTGACAGGCAGCACTGGTGCCCCACAGGGCTGCGTGCTCAGCCCCCTTTCTGTACTCCCTGTTCACGCACGACTGCATGGCCACACACAGCTCCCAACACCATTGTCAAGCTTGCAGACGACACCGCCGCCGTAGGCCGGATCTCAAACGGTGACGACGCGGCCTACGCAGAGGAGGATAGGAGCCCTGGCATCCTGGTGCCAGGCCAACAACCTCCTGCTCTACGCCGGCAGGACTAAGGAGCCGAGAGTGGACTACAGGAAGCAGCGAGGGGGGGAGGCCGCAGCCCCCCCCCCCCATCCACATCCATGTGGGCTGCAGGGGAGAGAGTCGGCAACATCAGCCAGGACCTGGACGTGGACACAGCACACCAAGCTCAGATGTGCTAGACAGCGGCTCTTCCTTCATTGCTCACCGGAGGAGGTTTGACATGGACCCCGGGGTACGCACTTCTACAGGGGAAAGTATCCTGGTTGGCACCGTCGCAGCCTGGTACGGGAGCTGCTCTGCCCTCGACCCCAAGGCTTTGCACAGGGTGGTGCAAAACTGCACACCGCTACCGTCTGGCAAACGGTACATGAGCTTATGGACCAGAACCAGCAGGTTCAGAGACAGCTGACAGAGGTACACTGTATATACTGTATGATAACAATGTCACTACTTTACAACAGTCACCTTTTCGTTCCCTTTTTTATTTATTTAATATGTTGATAATATACACACACTTTCCTATTTGTACTGTATATGCTATTTTATTATATTCTTTATATTCAAAACTATTTTTTTTGACTACCATATACATGTTTTTGTGATTGTCTTGTGTCTGCAGAGTCAGTGTGCACTATGACCAAGCATGTCATTACCATTCACAGATGTGTATTGTTTATTGAGATGTGTATGTTCTGAGTTTTTACCAATGAAAGCCTAATCTAAATCATATATTATCCAAATTAATCGAATTGTATTTTATCTAATCGAATATCAATTTAACTGCTCTATTCTGGCATGGGGTGTATATTTGCCTATTGGATAAGATTAGAATTCTGCAAACAATAAACAAAACAACTAAATGTACCCTGAAGTGAGACAAGAGGTTGAAATGTTTGCATCTCCGAGGTAACCCCACCCCTCCTCTGACCCGAGCCAGGTACCTGCCAGCACTAGCAATGTGATCGTGTGGAGACGTGTCTGGGCCCTGGGCCCTGGGCGCTGAGAGCTCAAGCAAATGATTTGCAGAGTGGCCTCTAAACACGGCCTGCTGGGCCATAGTGGATTCATGTGGTCCTCTTAAGCCCCTAGGCGTGCCACCTGCCATAGGCGTGCATCTGGCTGTCTCTCTCTCTGTCCAAACCTCCTGGGAGAGCAGCACCCAGGGCCTAGGGTGCCCCCGGGGGACTGAATCTGTACTTTTGTCATCCACAATCACTCATCCCTAAACTAAACCTGTGACACGTCTGTGAATCTGCAGGGGTTCTTTTCTACTGTTTAACAGTCACCATAGAAACTACACTGAATTTGAAATGCCGTATGTATTTCTGCTCTCTGCTGATGGAAAGAAAATAGAAACTCCAGAGCGTGGGGGTTACTACTGTAGCTGTTCCTCGGGTTTAGAAAGAGAGGATCCAAGTCATTCAAATTTCAGTCTTTACAATTAGAAAGCGCATGTTTATCTATTTCTCATTCATATGAGAGAAATATGAGGAATGTAAAAACACAATTCCAACATGCTTTTCTTGTTATGACATGCTAATTGCCTCCATTGTAATCTACAGAGCCAAATGCCTCCTTGTTCAGATTTACACGGCGTTGCTAAAAAGGGAGAACGTTTCATCTGTCGAGAAAACATTGTCAGCAACTGTGCTAATGCTTTTTTTTGTTGTTCCATGAACTTGAAGCCACACACAATAACCTTCAGTTATTATATACACAAATCCCCATGCACACACAACCGTTCCACATACAAGTTTAATTAATAATCTTCAGTGTGGGGGCTGTGGTTAGACTTGGTTTACTATTGTGTGAACCTTGCACTCTTGAGGCCCTGTGAAGGCCTCTTAAGATCGTGACCCTCTGTCTTATTTAACTGAAAGCCAATTAATGGTAACTGTAGCTTTCAAGGATGAATACTAATGTTGTAAGACAGTGACGCTTGCACCACGGGACAAAGAGCGCTATAAAGATCTCCTCTGACCAGCGCCACATTCAAGAGCTATTGTTGCAGAGACCACATGGTGTAGCACAGGCAGGAAGGTTTTTATGAGACCATTGGTTATTGACAAGATGAATGACTGGAGCTCCCGTGGGTTCAGGGAAAACCATAAAGTGAATGCGTTAGGTTAGTCATTATTGGGGGGAGTTTATGTGGGTGTCTGGACAAGGATGGATTAGTTCTTTTTAGGTGGGAATTTACCTTTGGATTTTGAAAGGAAACCCGAGAAAGGAGGCAGGAATTTAATATGTCTGTAAATTATTGATTCTAATTCAACCTCCAGGATGATCTTGATAGAAGAGGTGACAGGACTTGTTCTAGGGCCGTTTAATGCATTCCTGCCGACATGAGGTCATGTTGTTTTAGCAAATAGACTCGCTCTGATCCCCCACAGGTCACCTTAGAGGTCAGAGGTGACATGAAGCTCAGAGATGGGGGCACTCACCTGTCCATCAGTCCCAATAGTGCCTCCGCAATCGCTGAGCAGCTCAGACATGTCGTAGTAGCCGGTGAACTCCCACAAGCACGCCTCCAAGTTGAGGTTTCTATAGAAGCGGAGCGTGCTGGGCCCCCTGAGAGAGCTGCTGTACTGGTAGGGCGATGTCTCGCCAATCAGCTCCGGGTTTCTGGACGCTTCTGTGAGGAAACCGTAGCGGGTCTTGACCTCGGTGTAGTCCAACAAGTTGGAGCAACGGTGGTTTCCAACGCGGGTACCGTCAGGGCTGAGCGTGAGCTCAAAGTTAGACAAGGGCCGAGTCGACACGACAGGCAACATGCCTGAAAAAAGACAAGTGCATAGTGGTCAGGCAGCGGACCAAAAAACTGCAATTCCTATCATCACAGACTGAGAGATTATAACACATTGTTAGCAGTACTGCTAACCCAATGTGTTATAATCTCTCAGTCTGTGATGATAGCCTTCATATTCAAACCTGTACTGTGTAATTTTTCTAAGTAGCAGCCACTGGGGGTCAACATGGCCTGCTGTCTGTCTTGTGGACAAGTGCATGCTTTTTTAATGTGCTTAGATGTCACTTTCTGTTGGCTTCGGGATTTCCCGCCCCTTGCCCAGACCAAATAAGCTTCTAATGGTCAATGTCCCGAATGTATGAGTTGCTATTTCCTAATGAAAGGTAACAGTACAGGTTTAGGCAAGTGAACAGTAAACCATGCCATTCTCTATGACTCATGTGTTGCCCATAATTCCTAGACACCTTCATATCTGCCATCTCCATGCTCAAGTTGCAGCAGAATAACCCAGGTTCTCTATAGAAGTGTACCACGTGTGATGTTATTTAGCTATGTATATCAACCCCCCTCGGTCATTTCCAAAAGGTAAAGTGGGCAGAGGTCACAGTGAACTGCATTTTTTAAATATTGATACAGCATTCATTAATTTGAAAATGAACTCTCTACTGATTTGATTGATTGATGACAATTGGAGGACGGGGGATAATTCTGCTCAGATATGATGTATGTATCCGCTACATATAAAAAATTCCCTGCCCAAAATGGGAAGGTAAAAAAAAACTTTCGAAATCACATTAATGTGCACACTATATCTGGAGCGTGGGCTAGAGAGAGAGAGAGAAAGAGAGAGAGAGAGAGAGAGAGAGAGAGAGAGAGAGAGAGAGAGAGAGAGAGAGAGAGAGA